>KN509146.1:9851-20717 GCA_000787155.1 Scartelaos histophorus
GGAAGGACGCAGCTGTGGCGAGGGAAGAAAGGAAGATGGATGGATGAAGTCTGATAAAGAAGGAGAAAACATGGAGGTAAAAAGGCAACAATGGGAACGCGTCAGGAATAGCGCCTTATTGAAAGATGTAAAAACAAAAGGAAGCTCCTGCAAAAGAAAAGAGGGATTGTTCAGTTTATGAAAAGAGTTGCAGTCTATATAGGCCAGAGGAGGTGGAGCTGCCAGGGTGAGCACACTTGACATACTTTTGAGGAATTTAACAAGTTCTAAAAATAATATTGTAGAATTGAGGTGTACACAACAAAATATTTCCATTTATTTAGGATTCATTCAAATGCAGTAAAGGTTCACTTAAGGGGCAAATTATTAGGCCAGTTAACATGGATCTTAAAACCACCGCTCCCTAAGATTTTAAATCGTCTTAAATTAATCATACATTATTTCACATTGCGAGCCCACTAAGAATGAGGGCTCATGTGTTACTGTGTTTTTCAATACAATAAACACAACCTTTTTTTTTTTTTTTTTTTTTTCTTGAGTTTCACAGTACATGTAAATTTGTGATTATGTGAAACGTGTGTCTTTACCCTCTTTGCCTCCAGGTGGTACTGACATAGTGTCCTGCTTCATGGGGCAGAACCCAACAGTCCCTGTGTACCGTGGAGAGATCCAAACCAGGAACCTGGGCATGGCTGTGGAGGCCTGGGGCTTTGATGGTGAGATATAAATCCAAGATCACTTGAGCCTGGGGATGTCATACTACACACATTTCATTTATGATAGACAGTATAACTTAAGTTAATTTTTTGCATACAATACAGTACAAGTTAGAGGTGTAGAGGTGCAGGGTTTAACTGCAAAGTCATTTTTTGTGCTATAAACATAAGCTCCATTGATATTATTAGTATAATGTAGTTGTACAAAAAAGCAATTTATAGGCCTATTTTCTGCAATAACACAAATTAAAACATGGATGTCCATTTTATCCCCCTTTTTTGGCCTACATAGATCAGATCTGAACTATAAACCGCATGTTTGAAAGATGATGTGACATTTTATTCAGTGATGACTTCTCTGCATTCTCTGTCACTAATAGACTCGCGATATCAGTTTTCCTCTCTATAACTAACTGCACGTATTCTTCATTAACTAACTACACAAAAGAGCAATTTCTCCTCTTGCTGGGAGCCTTCAAAGCACTGTATGTTTTTCACATTGATTGTTGCCCCATATTCCCCTGTCCCAATCCCCGCTGCAGGCCACATTGGCAGATCTCTACCACCTCAAAGCAAATCTATTGAACAATAATTTAAAAACAGTTTTGTAGAAAGAGGTTTGGATTATTTTAGTCTCTGTCTAAGCCTTTAATGCTATCCTGGGGGACATGGGGAGCGCTGTGTGAAACCATCGTATTAGCTTCAATGCTTTTTTAGCCTATGATTTGAACATCTATACATCTCTGTCGGAGTTTGTGAGCCTGTATTGATTACTTTGTCCAGTATATATCTATAATGTATGTCTGATGTTGTGTAAAATTGCATGTACAGGTAAACCCGTATGGGGGGAGAGCGGTGAGCTAGTCTGTCTGAAGCCTATCCCTTGTCAACCAACCCACTTTTGGAATGATGAGAACGGTAGCAAATATCACAAGGCATACTTTTCTACTTTTCCAGGTAAGCACAAACTATATATACTGCTTTAATTAAAGGACCCATATTACGGTATTTTCTGATCCGTGTTATAATGTTTTCTCATCAAAAACATTCCTCGAGTACTGTTTTGTTTCATTCACACATGTTTAACGCACAAATCCTACATATTTAGGCTTAAGTTAAGTTAAGTTAAGTTCTTCTCTCAAAAAAAAAAAAACACACTCCTCTCTCTGCTCTTTGTTGTAATGCCATGTGGTAATACTGTGTTTTTAAAGTCCATGCACATTCACTAGAATAATTTAGATGATTTTAACCCAGGAACTGCTAATCTCTACTGAACAAAAGGTCACAGTAGCTGTTAACTTGAAAACTACCTCTTCATGACATCACAAGGTGGAAAAGACAATTATGAGTTTTGGAGATGAAGACGCACTAATAATGCAGGGTTATTTGTGCAATATATTCAATAATTGATTTTATGGCAATTCCCACAGGGATATGGGCCCATGGTGACTACCTTAAGATAAACCCAAAGACAGGAGGCATCGTCATGTTAGGAAGAAGGTGAGTTGTAAACAGTCACGGTTTTTGATGATTCATTTAACACCTTTCGTACAATATAAATCTTTTTATCTTTTTTCAGTGATGGGACACTGAACCCCAATGGAGTCCGATTTGGCAGCTCAGAGATCTACAATATTGGTATTCATATCATATCATTTTTGTATCCTCTAAAAATATGTGTTTTGCTTTGAACCCATTGCCCATTTAACTCAATTCTAGTAAATCATTAAGTGGATTCTTTAGATGGGCTACAGCCAAACTAGTACTGCAGACCACATAAACCCCACAGTTGTATGGAATATTCCCTGACCGTGTTATTAGAAGAATATTGTCTTATATTGTCAAACTTACAAACCAATATGCTTTGTTTAACTTAACGGACAAATGTGTATCTATGTAAAGTCATGTCAGCGGTATGTACATGCATATCCGTCCATTGTCATTGTTCTGTTCCATCTCTTTTTGTGTCCAGTGGAAGCTTTTGAGGAAGTATCGGACAGCCTGTGCGTGCCTCAGTACAACGCAGACGGAGAGGAGAGAGTGATTCTGTTCTTAAAGATGGCACCAGGGAGACCCTTCAGTGCAGAGCTGGTGTCAAAGATTAGAGGAGCTATTAGGAAAGCTCTGTCTGCCCGGCATGTCCCCGCCCTGCTGCTGGAGACCAAAGACATTCCTGTAAGTAAAGAGAACAAGAAAAAGCCTAGATACAGTGAGACAGGTCAGCAGTGTGTAAGTGTATGTGAGAGTATTACAGATCTGTGGTTAGACAGCAGAGACAGATGGTAAGGGCCAACAGCAATGCCTCACATGCAACGGGCAGCTCACAAAGACATACACCTGAATGTTCCTGATCATTATGCACACAGCTCAAAATGAAAGATTATGGAGACTGGTTTTAATTCCAAAATGATGTGCTACATAGGCCTGTCACAATAACACATGTTGAAGCATGATATATATAAAATAAAGCAAGATAATCCCAGCAAACCCTTTTTAAGTAGACAGTATCAATAAAATAGCATGATGCACCCATAATTAGACATAAAACTGCCTGACTTATTCAATCCTTTACAGCTGAAATATTATTGCATTACCACTAAAGTAACAACAATCTCCCCCAAAAAAAGCATAGCCAATTAGATGACTTCCCCTGAGGCCAGGACACTGGAAGTGGTAGAGGTGAGGCAAAGGAGAGGATGAGGGGGCACCAGGGAGGAGGTGGGTCGTGGCACAAACCGAAGGGGCCATGCACCTGCAATGGGGGTTTAAATTGGGCAGACTGGGCACTGCTTAAACAGGAGGAGGTGCAGTGAGCAGCGAGGAGGAGTAATGAGGGAATAAGTAAACTCTGGAGAACCCATGAGGTAGCAAAGTAATGGAGCAAAGTCCTGGCTGATTTTACACTAGCTCCACATTACAGGCATATACAGGCACGTACACTGATGTAGATACAGATTAGCATTACTAGGACAACTGAAATAAACGCTGAGACAAACAATTTACTCAGTTTCATCCACGATTATGTATTAGAAGTTGTCTTTGTATAATTGGCTTTCTGTTGTGTGTTCTACAGTATACCATTAGCGGGAAAAAGGTGGAAGTGGCAGTAAAACAGGTGATCGCTGGGCGTGAGGTGTCCCAAAGAGGAGCATTCTCCAACCCGGATTCACTGGACCTTTACAAGAACATTCCTGAGCTGCAGAACTTCTAAAGCTTTCTAGATTATGGAAATATTTCACTGAATTATAAAAAATATTGGATGGCTCCGATGTGTTTGAATTGGACCTTGCATATCAGGAGTCTTAAGTCTCAAGTTCATTTTGCCCTCAAAATAACACTTAAAAGTATTTAATATTGCATCATACTTAAAATGTAAGTCTGTTGTCTGTTTAATATATTGTCCCATAAAAATTAAAAAAGTATAATTTTGTCATATATATAGATATATATATGTTGATGCAAGACCAAAAGTCTAACATGTAAATAATACGGGAAATTACTGTGACTTCTGAAAAGTAACCCTTCCCTTGTACAGGTCAAATAAATAAATAGCAAAGTAATTTATAGCAAATGAAAGACAATGGTAGTGTTTACATGCACACTCAAAATCTCATTATTATTAGAAGTTTGCTAAGATTATTAAAATGGCATGAGCAGTAAAATCTGCTCTGAGTTCTCTCTGATCATGGTTCTGCAGATTGCACACTTCAAATTTTGAAGTTTGCTTGTAATTTGAATAATCTGGAAGGTTCATAAATCAGCTAATAATTTGGGTGTGCATATAGCCAATTATAAACACTAGTGTAAGTGAACTAAGACTGTTGCTGCTTCAGTTCTTTTTGTGACTGGGTACACTGAAGGGCAGTGGCACTTGTTTTCTGCTTTGAAGCTGTGGACAATAGAGAGGATTTTCCCATCATGCTTTCCTTTGGCCTCTGTGCAGGTCTCTGTGTCACGGGTACTGTAGCTCCCAGACTTTAAAACCAAGGACTGTGCAAATAGCTGTAATGATGATCTCATCTTTGTCTCATATTGCCATATCATTTTCTATGTGATGTGTGCTGCTTTTTCAACGTTCGTGTACTAGTAAATATACTGTATATTTTTAACTGTGAATGGCATTAATATTATATATGCAAGTGCAAATAGTGGCCTGTATGTGATCGCTAAATGCACAGATGCTTTGTGACGTTGGAACTTCCAGTTTGGTTAAATTAACCACAGAAACACTTACTGAAAATTGTATCTTAAACTAAAAAGTTATGTACTAACATTTATTTTTGTAATGTGAGCTTCACTAACCTTTTCATGAGTTTTTCTAAACTATTAGATTACTTTCTTTGTAGCAAACCAATAAGAAGTAAAAGGCTTACAATAATCAAAAGATTTTTTCCATAGATTCTTTGCTGTAAAACAAAACATTCCCTTCTAAACGTGTGCTACAAGTTGGAAAGGGATCATAATAAATTAACTTGCACTTTAATGTGTTACATGGTACAGTCTTTTGTTGTGGCTACTAGATCTACGTTGCAGATTTAATAAATAATTTTATAATTTAAACAATCTGTCTCAAGAGATTGATGTTGTATAGTCAATACTCCTCCTGATTAATGTTCACCAAGGCATTTTTTCTGTTCTATTTAGAAAAATAAGATGAAGCTACTAATTTACTTTTTGCATTACTGTTCAGTGCAATACAACCGGGAGCCTAAGCAGTTGCTTGTAGTTTCTGTTTGAATCCACACAACTTCACTTCAGACTGATATAAATATATGAACTTGACTAAAAAAGGGTTTACATTCTAACACTTGGTTTGTACTTCGCTTTAGTATGTTCTGCTAACTGAACTCCAAGCTGTTCAGAAAATGTTCCAGTGTTGAACTAGCGCATATGTGTCCAAGAGCCAATCATTGTGACTGACATCTAATTCTAAAATAAACCTGCAACCTTTGGACGTGCAAACGCTGTGTGCAGTCCGTCTGCCAAATTTCAAAACAACAACTTAAAAATAGAGATCTGGTTTGCTTCCAGTTTGTCAAAACACAGACTGTGAATATCATGGAAGAGCAGAAAGCTGAAATATCACTTTTATACCCAAATAACAAGTGCTCAATGAACGTCAATGCAAAACAGTGAGGTCCCTAGAGAAAGAGAACTAGTTCTAACCCACTAGGCATAAAACGGAGCACATTAGCGGTGACTAAATGACTTTGTTTACTGTGATGTGCTCTGTGTTTGTGTGTTTAGTGGTAATTTGTTGTCTGTGTGATCAATTTAAAATGTAAATTCATCTTCACTCACTAATGATACACTCGCTATTCTCTCGTGTGTAGAGGCTGAACATGTGCTTATTGCAGTTAGGCAAAAGAATCTGGTCTGAACAGGATGTTAGTCTCACTCACTCCTGCCTCACGTGTCAGTAAAGGGGGATTAGTTAACAATTATGTTTAGCCAAAAATTGATTTGACAAACACCATTACAAGTTTGAGGTGTGAACAAAATGCAGAAAAGGCTATGAAACAGAGAATGTTTTAACAAGTTACACAACTGTCAAAAATATAAATGGAAAGTGTGAGTTAATTGTTATTTTCAGTCAATCAACCCCCCCACCTCTGACTCTCCATCTCTTCTTTTTCTTCACTAATAGTTTCAGAGGTGGAGGAAAAATATCTCTTAACAATTATGATTTATTTGCTAGGACAACACTAATCAATTAGGGCATGGATACAAACTGTAGAGTCTATAGAGTTAAGAGTTTATAGAGTTGAATCTGTGCTATATTTGAACACAATTTGACCATAATGAAGTGGCTTAGCCGAAACTGCAATAAAATTAAATATTACAGTCACATCTTTTTAGTTTCCTTTTTCATTTTAAAATCTATTACACACTTTTTCTTGAGTTTTCAGACCATTTTAAAACATTTTGATAGTTACTAATGTGTGCATTGTGTCATCATGGTTACCCCTAAACATTCTACCATTAGAGTTACATGTAGAACACCCCCCTCAGAGCAATGTCCCAGTAAATTATCTATATAATTAGAAAATCTTTATTATATATTACTTATATATTATATAAGATCCAACAATGGCCTCAAGTGCAAGGGTAAAGGGTAAAGGGTAAAGGGTAAAGGCCAAGTGCAGGGTATCCAAATGCAGGGCTGCTGCTGCTGCTGCTGCTGGTGATGAGATGAGCATAAGTAGATGATGTATGGCTGGGTGAGGTGAGACTGCACTCCCCTGTCAGATGGAACTGAACCATGACCAAATATGGTTGAAAGGAAAATGGGAGGTGTCATCAAAGTGTTGTTGTGCTTTGGAGCGGTAAGGACCTTTATACATTCATTTAATGCATTTTACTCATTTGTCGGTTTTATACATCTTTAAAAAATATAAACATCAGTATATAAAAGTGGAACCAAAGAAACCAAACAGATCCCATAACAGGTGTTCACAGTAGGTGTCAGTTCCCTGTTGTACTAGTATGCAACATTTTGACAACTTTCCATTCAAAACTACCATATTTAGTTTTAAATTGTTAATTGCTATGGCCACAATCCTATTTTTTTGTCATTCAGAAATCGTTTTTTTCAATCGATATTTTTAAGTGTTTTATATGTTGCTTTTATACAATGATTTAATTACTTTGTATCATTTTAGTTTTGTCTTCCTGTTTTATCAGTTTCTTTGCTGTAGCCCTCCTTTCCTCCTCTCTCAGTCAACAGTATGAGATAACACAACTTAATATGCTTTTCGTGCAATTTAATTTGAGTTTGTTTGGTGTTGTCGTGGTGATGAGTGCGACAGGAGAAGCGGCTAAATGGAAAAGGATCTCTGTGGAGATTTGTGTTTGTATAACCGCCCAAATTGTGTTGAGCAGATGTGCAAATTGGTATCACACATTTCCGATCCACTGGAGAGTAAACAGTTTGTGTCCTCTGGAATGACAATTGTGACTTTATGAAACTGTCACAGCATCTAATTGTAAGTTAGCCACATAGTTTTGTGTGAATAGATTTACTCTTAGGTCTGTATTGTTTCTGATTAGTTTTAAGGTGCAACCCTGTAGTTCCTAATATAGTGCAGAAACATACGCTTGATGACCTAAAGTTGCAGATTAGCATTAATTACAGTAATTAATTAACCATTGGATTCATGCAGCACTTTTCACGATACCCAAAGCATTTAGCCTCGCTGTATTCATCCGCTTCACTCTCAAAGCTACTATTGTTCCCACAGCTGCCCTGGGACAGACTGACAGAAGTAAGGCTGCTAATCTGTGCCACCAGCCCTTCCAACCACGACATTTATACCAAGCAATGTGGGTGGAGTGTCTTGCCTAAGGACACAACAACATAAGATGTTTTTAGGTATTATTATCTGCTGTAACGGCATTGAACAGGCTTCAGAGGAACAGACAATTTAAATGCGATTGCAATAAACTGTAGCATCCTGCGTAAGGCGGGAACCAAAGTTTGTTCATCTGATTAAAACAGTGGAGGGTACATACGTGTGATAACCTAAAGGGTAATTGATTCTTGTGAGATCCTGAGCAAAAGGACAATAAGACGCAGTTCAAATGGCACATCTGGGCACACACAGAATACCAATCTCAAAGTGCCGGGGCTGTGTGCTACATGAGCCAAGCCTTCGCATTTCTCCTGTTTGCTCCGTCTCTTCGAAGATTAATGGAAAAATGAACTTCCTGACTTTTGTAACTCAAGAATGGAAGTCGTTCAGCTTTGGAGAGAACAACAAGTAAGAATTCAAACTAAAATATAATAAAAAAACTCACACAAAAATCCCTTTTTTTTCTGGCAAGAACCACAAAAGTCTATTTGGACCTGTGAATAGTTGACCCACAAAGTTCAAAGTTAATTTCTGTTGATTTCACCAAATATGTTCCCAGCCAGAAATCCCAGTGGGCAGGTTCTGTGATTGTTCAAACAGCAGGTCTATGGTTTACCTGTTAAATGTCTTATATTACATAAAATTGTGCTTTAATACATGTTAGAATGGAATGTTGTTACTGTCTCAAAAAAATACCTGGAGTTGCGTTTAGTCTCGTTCACATATGTTTGAGGCTCTTTACTTTTAGCCTGTCTACATCTTCCAAACTCGAAATGCTCTGTTCACATTATTATGAGAGAAGAACTCGACTCCAGGTATGTTTTTGATGAGGATACAGCATTATAATATAGATCAGAAAATAACGTAATATGGGCCCTTTAACTAATTTCTTATTCTTCTCGTCAGAATCTCAAAAATTATCAAATTGTGAACTGAACCTAACAGACCTAGAAGTATGTAGTTTAAAGTCTATCACACCAGCAGTATATGGAACATCGTACAAAACGTTACTATTCTGTTTGAGAGCATTTTTGACAAAGTAATAAAAACTCGAAGACCACCAAAGGGTCCGCGGTAAAGAGATAGACTTTTACAGTGCAAAATTCAAACTCAAGCTGAATCATTTGGTTGATTTTTGGCACAATTCTTGCAGCCCAACTCCAGTAGAGTTTCTCGGCTTTTCAGACCTTGATAAGTTCCGTCTTCTATTTTCACCTGAAGTTTTAAATACCTGTTGGGACTGTCAAGCACCAACAGTAATCTAAGTTTTTCTTTTACTTTTCTTAGAACAAGACCTACTGATGAACACACTTCTCCGTTTATCGCGCTCTCTCTCAAAAGCAAGAGATTGAGATGCTGGGAAGGGAAATGTGAAGGATGTTGAAATTGCAGAGAAAAGGGCATATTTCTTAAACAGGTAAAGCAAAAGAGTGTATAGCAGACATGGAAAAAAAATGCTATAGAGCCCATATTAGACTGAATGACGACGTGTTATGATCATTTGAATTCGCTCCAATTTTATCTGCCAATCTCGTGCTCTTTTTGTTGACTGTTCAGATGTAGGTGGCAGCTCGCTTTGTGGAGACGTGTGTCACTCAGCTCTCTGTCACATGCTGAGTTCTTTTTGTGACTGGAAGTACTTCTTAGAAAAAAAAAATACATCGCTCAGTTCATTTGCAGTTCATTTATTTGTCCTTAAAGCTGGTTTATGTTCAGTGAGGACTATGAGTGTCCTTATAAAGCAGAACCTGCTCAGTGCAGTGTCAAGGTCAAAAGGAGACAGAACAATTGAACTACTCAGTAAGGCTACAACTAATGATCATTTTTGTTGTTGTTTTGTTGTTTTTTTACAATTACAATCAAACAAATGTTTTAAAAAATAATAAAAAAATGTGCACATTTTTACAAGCAAGGACCATGCACCACAACAACATGTAGTAGATGTATAAATGTATATTAGCAGAAGGCGGGATTGTCCTTATGGTGCAGATGGTGCAAGGAGGAAATGGTCAGATGGGATGATTTTCCATATCTGCATTTCAGACTAGAGGAACTACCACTTCTTTTGGTTCTTAGGAGTTAAAATAAAAAAGGAGGATGGGAATGAGTAAATTACAACATGAAGATACTCTTGTGTGTGTGGGTGTAAAGCCCCTAAGGGCTCGACCGCCCTGCACAGCAGGTCTTTGAGGATCACCAGAGTCTATGGACAGCAGGCTTAGTTCAAAGATTTATTTACAACAAAAATGTTTATTAAAAATGGGGAATTAATATGCTACAGGGAGGGAGTTCAGCTCAAATTTGAAAGGAGGCTCGCCCAGAGGTCCGGGCATATAGTCGGCTAGTGCGGCCTGTGCAAACAATACACGGCTGGCACGGCTGGTGTGGTGCCTTGTCCCCAGCATGTCCCACCCACAGAGTGGCCAACAGGTCTTTGGACGCCCGGAGACCTCGTCTGGACAGACAACAACAGAATGTAGAGAGAGAGTTAAACTCTTAATATCTAATCAGATCCCAGTAGATGTGGATAGAGACAGAGAGAGAGAGATAGAGAGAGACAGAGAGACAGACAGAGAGACAGACAGAGAGACAAACAGAGAGACAGACAGAGAGACAGACAGAGAGACAGACAGAGAGACAGACAGAGAGACAGACAGAGAGACAGACAGAGAGACAGACAGAGAGACAGACAGAGAGACAGACAGAGAGACAGACAGAGAGACAGACAGAGAGACAGACAGAGAGACAGACAGAGAGACAGACAGAGAGACAGACAGAGAGACAGACAGAGAGACAGA
>KN509146.1:20741-57442 GCA_000787155.1 Scartelaos histophorus
GTGTGTGTGTGTGTGTGTGTGTGTGTGTGTGTGTGTGTGTGTGTGTGTGTGTGTGTGTGTGTGTGTGTGTTGTGCATTGGATCAGTACTATACTTCCTCTCAAAATGTTCAACAAATATTACTTGTTTAGTGATATTAGTGATATTTTATCAAAACCAATTATTTCTTTTACAAATTTGAAAATTCTACAGCAGTGTAACCTAAAAATAGTCTGGATTGGTCAGGATGAAAAGGCCAAACTGAGATAAATGTGATTGGCAGTTGCCCCAGAGAGATGGCCTGGAAGAAAACTGGAAAACGTATGGATGTGGAAAGAAAAAGTAAAAACATCTATGTACGTCAGTATATTCTTTGTTTATTTATTTCTTATTGTCTTTTATCTTCTTATTAAGTCCGGGAGGATGTTTGCTTATAAAAGAAATGACTCTGGCTGTGTATTTCTGTAAATCATTATTGAATTAAGACCACAATGTGAATGCTGCATTACATCATTAACATCCACTTCAGTTCTCACAATTAAAAATAACCTGATAATAATTACTCATTTGTAAGACCTTCTCTACCAAGAAATGATTAGGCTCTTTTTCCCACGCTTTGAGTCAATTATCTCACATCTGCATTGATCTGTGTCCTTGAGAATGCGATGGGATTCACAGTGCGATGCTGGTGTAAAATAAGAAAATAAACAGGGAAGTGTCTGACAGACCTTGTGCTGCAGGGCCAGTGGATTAGTACAGACTAAACAGCTCTGCCAAATATTGCTGGATTACACAGAAATAACACCTTACTGTATTATTTTATTAATTTATTTCATTATTTACTCAAAGTAGTCTTTTCTAAGGATTATTTTAAATGCTGGGTCATATGTACATGTTAAGCAAAATGACAAAAAGGCACAATGAAAATTAAAAACAAAACATGCCACTGGTTCTATAGCGACATCCTGCCAGAAAACAACTGCACATGTGGCAGAGTGATCCATTGGCTACCAATTTTTTCTTCCACTATAACAAAATATAAATGACCAAACAACGTCATGGGAGATGGGCTCAAGGCCTTAACTGAGGTGCACAAGTTTGTGGGACGAGCATGGATCTATAAAAAGAAATGTTTAAAACACATGTAACAGAGTTTAAAATGCATGCATTACTATTTCCTGTTTGGATTTTATGTTTAATTATAATTTATATGTGAATTTGATCATTGTAACATTTTATTTTGAAAACTGGAAATGCATAATTTTATTTTGGTAGTTCAACTTCCCTCCCTGTAGCACGCTGGAGAATGCAGAAAGTTCTGTCTCAGTTGAAAAGAATATATATCACAAAAATTACTTACTGTTAGCAAAAATATAAGAACACAAGTTGATAAGACGTTTCCACATGCAAAGGATCGACAACAAACAGGACCAGGAGTGTGTGATGTCAGAGGGAGACGACGAGTGAGAGACAATCTTATACAAGCACCTAAGTGGCAGAGGCCACCTGCAGCTATACACCTGGAATATCAACACATCTGGAACAGACAAACCAGCTTCTCTTAAGGAGCCTGCTCAATGGCATGTGTGAAAAAGGGTACTTAATCGTGGCCTCAAACTATTATTTCGGCCCCACACATTAGCAGTTCGTTCTCATGTTTTAGCTAATTTTTTTCTTGCAAATTAAGAAATTAAGGATTATGTGCTATAAACCCTCCACACTGGCTAAATTGGCTGGCTAAAATGACATTTCATGAGCTGTGCAGGGGCCCACTGAAGTCCGACGCACCTCATTTCAATAAGTGCAAAGCACTCAGTGAGCTATTTTACGGAGTCCATTTTAAGAAAAATGATTTAATATGAAACAATTTAGGCTGTGATCTCATGTGTCAGGCTTACGTCAGGCCTGCTTACGGCTGGCACAGTGACATTCAGGTAAACAAGACACCAAGAACAGTGTGAAGTCAGTATTTTCCACAAGTTAGTGTGCTGTTAGCGTGATAAGTTTACCAAACAGCAGGACGTTCACCTTGCTCCAATCCTTGGTTCAGGCTCTTGTTTTCATCGAAGAAATTAATCCAAAAATGACACTTGACCTGTGTTATCCAAATGAGTCTACACTCCAATCTTTAAGGCCATGGAAATAAAATGTAGATCCTGAAGTATTCCTGTCTACAACACATCCTTTGCCCCTCGGCCCGTCTCTGAAAATGCAGTGTGCTCTTGCACCCAACGTGTGTTATCTCAGTAGGATAAATGGAACTATCTGCATCCTTCTAGTCTAAATGTCCATGGGCACAAATGCAACAACCACCACTGTTCAGGTCAACTCCAGGGGAAGAGCACATTTAACACAAAAAGTCTCAGATGCATGGCACATTTTATAGACACGACAAATGCAGCTCGCCAAGATCTACCTCACAGTGAATGCCCAAGTCTTAATTCATCATCTGAATGAAAATCAGGTGGGACTCAGTCTTCGTGTTTCAAATGAGATTTTATCCTCAATTCCAGAACAACCTGCACTGTCCAAGCAACAATGCAAACTACAAGTGCCCAAGACTAAATCAGATCAAACTGTGGGGAATCCGAACTATATCCTTGCCAATAGTGGAAGTGCCTTCTGTCCTTGGCTTGGGGCCATGGATATAAAATGTAGATCTTGAATTGTGTTTGTTCCTGTCTTCAACAAGTCCTTTAGCTCTTGGCTCTTCACTGAAAACATGGTGTGTGTGCTCTACTCTAATGCATGTGATCTGACAGGACCTTCAGTGATCATCAGCCAGTGTGTTGTACAAATGTGACCCTGGTCCTTGTGTTCACATTAGTCCCTTACAACATAGGCAGAGCTGAGAGCCACATGTCATTATGGCTCATTATCCTCTTGGTGTGGTGGAGCAGAGGATCTACTCTGAGATTATATTTCTTACTGTTTCACAATCTCTCTCTGCGAAAGAAAAACATTAGTTTTTCTCCTCCGGCCTCCTCCAACCCCTCCTGTACACTGACATGTGATTCTTGGACTCTAGTTTACAGAGATCTGTTTTGCTTCATGTATAGTCTAAACTTTGGGTTTAGACTACACCTATGGAGGTATTGTCTCCCCTCCTTGGCCTGGGTAACCTAAAATCCATCTATTTTCTTATACTTATCTGGGGCCATGTTACAGGGACAACAGTGTAAGGGACTCCCCATCTTCCCTCACCTCAGACACTTTCTCCATCTGGAGAGACACTAGTCCCTTCAGATGTTATTCGAGTCCTAAGGAGAACTTGAATAACATCTGAAGGGACTAGTGTCTCTCCAGATGTTATTCCAGGCCTCCTTCTGGAGAGCTATGCCTGGAAGACCTCACCACTCCCCATCCTGCTCTATCCCTAAATTAGGTGCTTCTCTACAAGGCCACTAGGCTGTAAATCAGAGTCCATGTCCAGTGACAAGGAGCCATGACTAGACACGTGATCTACTGCCCTTTAGGTGGCAGGATTCAGATGAATCTGTGCTAAAAGAAATATGGCTCTCTATGTTCTGGTACTCAGCTGCTTCCTGGAATACAACATGAAAACTCGAGTCTCTGCCTAATGAACCAAATGCATGTCCAGAAGTCACCTGTTTCTACTTTCTTTGGAGGAATTGGATACAATTTCCTCTTCTAAAGGCAGATCTATGGTTTTTGACTTGCACCTCTGTCCATTATGAGAGAGAAAGCCATGAAAGCGCTTGTATTGTACATGGCGCATGTAAGTAGTGGAGCTATTTTTTCACAATATCTATTTGTGTTAAATCTGCCCTAATGTGGGAACTTGATTCAAGGTGCTGTGTGGGGTTGGTGATGGCGGCACCATGTAGGGTGCCCCTCCCCTTCTAATTAAGCGGTAAATATTCTTTCATTGAATAGCTGTGGTGGTGTTGGTCGGTAATGTTCTACCAGAGGTTAATATTTATTGTTCCTTGTATAACAGATTCTTGCTCTTTAATTACTTCTTTATTTTACTCTTTATTCCTAGTGTGATTTTTATTTAGATGTTGTAGGACAATAAGGTCTTGGAAAGGAAATGCAATATATGGCCGGGTTCATAGTGCAGTGCAAGGTTGGCACAAGTCACTTTAGCCCCGATAGGCCCCATTAGCTCACGCACTTTCACCATAGAACTGTACGTACTGTAACTTAACACGGCTAAAACTGCCCAAAAACCTTAGAACATGCACTTTAAGTACTGTTTAACACAACATTCATGTTTACAAAAGTTTGCGGTTATTAGTGTACCAAAAAGGACATTTTAAATGTATAAAATATTAAATAAAATGTAATTTTTCATATCACATTGCCCACATCCTTTTTATGCCAGAATGGATCTTGTGTGAGGATCATTACCACAAGGCATCACTACATAGAGAAAGGCCAAAGTCCAGCCCAGGCCCCACATATCAATGGTCTCATCAAGAGAAAGCACACACGAGCATGTGAAGTCACCAGTGCAAATGAAAATGACTGAACATTAGAAGCATTGAACTTACCTGTATGCATCAGGCTGCTTATACAGCCCGTGGTGTGTTCCTTTGAGGGTAAAATGCCCAAACCTGAGTGAGTTCAGTTCAGTTTCCTGTTGACCAACAGGTTGTCGAGCTTAAGATCTGAGTGGATCACACCAAGACCCTTCAGGCTGTCACAGGCCAGCAGGAGTTGGAGACAGAGTATTTTTGTGTGTACAAAAAGTTATTTTAATCAGTAATCACTTAAGGCCATAGAAATGTGCTATTGGAAGCCTTCTCGATGTTCCATTTATCATATCTCATAGTGTAAACAGAATAACTCCTGCAGTCTGCAGTCCATGAGGTAATCCCACAGACTTATGTCCAACATCTCAAACCAAGGCCCAAGTGGGTGAAACCCTCTTTAAACTGGACCAGTGTTCAGTCCAGCTGCCTGATGATGTTTAGCATAGCCACCTGCAGAAGGTAACATGCATTTACACATGTTCTGTGTTCATCTGGATTTCAACTTCCTTCATCCTCAGTGTCATTGATGGCCAAACTATTCTTTATCATTTTAATAGCCACCCGCTCTTTGGTCTCCATGTTTTGGCACTTTGACACCACATACTCAAAAGAGCCTTTATCCAGATGCCTCAGCACAGAGTAGGTGGCAGTGTTTCCTTGAATCTCCTGACCCTCTGTTATGTCTGAATACAAAGAGAAAAAATATGTCAGATCATCATTTAAAGGTTGGCAAAAGGAAAATTAAATTTGTCATTTAAACCAAAGAAAGTCAAGTCCCAAGTCCATGCTTTGAGTTTCAAGTCTTTATTTACAAGACCATATTTTTACCAAATTACTGTACACACCTCTTATTAAACCTGAGCTGCAGGTCTACACCAGATATTAAGACGATACAGAACAACACGGGAAGCCATCCATCCATCCATCTTCTTCTGCTTATCCGGGGCTGGGTCGTGGGGACTTCAGTCAAAGCAGGGACTCCTACACTTCCTTGGAAGCCTTACTTGGTTTTTAAGGGGGAAAAAGGGAAAACTTGCACAAAATCCTTCATCAATAACAAGGATCAATATCACCTTTTATGCTCTTAATGTAGGTCAAACTGGAGGTCAGCGTCTGCAGATTTAACACTTTACACCTATTTAGTTTTAAAACAAAATATATATTTTAAAATGAACTCAAAATTGTAATCTTGCACTTAACCACCGATTTGCCAAACTATCTCTGTGTTGACTTACCGTTAGTAGGCAAATGTAATGCCATCTCTTTACAGCTACAAGTTCAATACAGTTGTGTAAAATAAAGTTGGAACTAAAGTTACTCCAAAAGCAAAACAAGTGAGGCTGGGGCGGGATTCTTCAACTAATCTCAGGTTCAGTCAGGAAATGCGTTTTGGTGATTTATTGTGAGCTCCCACAGTGGAAAAAAAAATGCAAAAAGGTGGCAACAAGGTGGCAAATGTGCGTGAAAAATTATTTACAGTGAGTGAAACACGGTTTATAAAATCAATATTTACAGACAATAAAAACCAGATTAGACTTCCCCTTTAAGTCTCTTGTTTGCCTCTCTCCGCACGTCACCGTCACAGTAACCAAGAACCAGATTAGTTCCCCTTTAAGTCTCTTGTTTGCCTCTCTCCGCACGTCACCGTCACAGTAACCAAGACCAGACTGAGCGCCGAGCTGCAGAGCTGCACCTTTATATCCCCATTTGCCCCGCCCACATTACATAATCCTTACCTGAAATATTATTTACACCATTTCTACTACAAAATAGACAATAACTTTGGTGTCCACAATAGTGTATAAACAACATCTTTTAGTTTACATAAATAGAATATACACAAACACATTATTTACAAGAAGAATATAGATAATTGGTCATGCCAATCACTACTAGCTCACATGACACCGGAACCCGCGCAACGGGAGGATTTAAACTCCCGGCGCGGGTGTGTCCGGGTTTGCCACACGCACCACGGAAGGAGGGAGAAGACGGCAGCGCGAGGGTGAGTAATAGACCGATGTTAGCAAGGGTTTTATGTTACAAAACTGGCGCTCTAAGTGTGCACCCTTAGGCGCGACAGAACCCGCTGGAAAGTTCGGGTAAATTTTGTGTGACACTCGGTAAAAAGAGTTTGGCGCGCGGGGCGCGCAGTGACACGAGTGCGCGCGTCCTCACGTGTCTTCCCCGGGGCAGCGCGCTTAGGGACGGGTCTGCTCCGTCACAGAGGCTTTCTCCACTGAAAGTATGTTCAAAGTGAGTTGAGTGAACTGGCTACAACACCTACCACATGTTGTAGACTACACGGACCATGGCCATGCTCTGATGCGTAGTACTAATATATTCAGAACAGTGGTAATGGTGGCACCTATGTACTTGTGATATTTGAAGCAGAATCGTCAGTTTAGTTGATAAAATGTAATGTTCCATCCATTTTCTCCCGCTTAATCCGGCTGGGTCTGGGGGTCTGTGCACCAGACCCTATGGACTCCTCTATGGTCCCTGACTGTAAACTGTTCATAGGGTGTTGGATATTTTTGGTTGATGGGGGGAAACCGGAGTACCCGGAGGAAACCCATCCAGACATGGGGAGGAAACATGCGAACTCCACACAGAAAGGTCCGGGCGACCCGGGGATCGAACCCGTGTTCCGTGAGTGTTGCCACTCAGCCACCGTGCCGCCGTAAAATGTAATGTTGCATTATAAAAAAAAAATCTGCATTGTATTTTACATTTTGCATTTCTTTCATCCTTTGTGTCAGTTCATGAAATCATGTCATGTTTGTCTATAAAAAAGGGGCATTTCATGTGTAAAATAAATAAATAAATAAAAATAATTGCTTGCTTCATTAGGTAGACAGACAGGAGTTAAAACTTCATCAGCAAAGATTAAGATACATTTCAGTGTAGGTGCTGTAAAAGGCTGATCTTTATGCTCACAAAATGTCAGACGAAATATGGTAAATTCTATATAAAACTATAAATGAAAGTTGATTAAATGAAACAAAACTCCAGGTGTGGACTGGACATTGCTGTTTCCATATGAAGGCTTATGGTTAGAGAGTAAATAACAGAGTGAATAAATTGCATATCCCTGTTGGCTTTGTCTCACCTATAAAAAACAAAAGTCCATCTCATGTTTTACTCTTGTTTATTCATGCACTGTACGATTACATGTCCCATGAAGGTGTATGAATCTTTATATCTCGTTTTGTCAGTGCATACAGCCTATCCATCTGACAGCCTGCTCTATCTCTGATCCCACACTGAGCAGAGCAGGATGTGCACATTTGCATGAAATTGAAGTGGAGACCACCAGTGAGGAGCCTGATTTCATCTAAATGACACAGATCGCAGAAATATTACCAAGTCAAGCACAGAATACTTATCAGCATAGTCCTCCTTGGTGTTCACTGTCAAATCTCTTATTTATTCAGATATATATAGTGTTAGTTTACATAAACAGTTTACTACAAACGGGGATGACAAAGTCCACAGAAAGTCGTCTTACATTGCACCTAAGCCGGAGATGAGCAAAACGTGTTAAAATAAAATTAAATCATTTGTAGTGTATCTTGCTCATTTTAAATGGCCTCAATTACAGCAGTTTTAGTGTATTCTTTGTCATAAAAACATGTTTACTTCTTTCACACACACTTTAACTTTAGATCTGAAGTTAAGATCTGATGTTCTGTTAAAACTGATGAATACTGTATGCATAAAAACAGCTGCCATAAGTGGCAATGGGTTTTCTTGTGTTAACAACCAAACATGAAAATCCATGCGGCTAATGTCAAGCTGTGACAATGTCACAAGTCTGGTAATGTTCTTGTTACTATTATGGTAGTTGGAACTAAGGATCTAATACAGATTACTTTTCCCAAACAAGCTGGATTTTTAATATTTGTTGCTCTTATGTTCGGCCATTATCTGCCATTTTTTTTTTAATTTATGACAAGGCCCAAATGTAAAGTGTTGTGTAAACATGGCCACATCATTAAATTCATTGCTCTTCATTTTCTATTATAAACAAAATAGAAACAAGAGCAATGTGAGATTTCTGATCTCCAACAAGGGATGACGTGGACACAGAATCCAGATCTGGATCCGTACCACCAACATTTTACAGAGTCGTCCCTGCACCAAGATCTACCTCTGGTGACAATTTCATGAAGATCCGGCCAGTAGTTTCTGAGAAATCTCACTAAGATTGTAGATCCAGATTCCAGGTCCGGATCCAGATCATAACCAAGTGGAGTGGAATGGTCCTCGGGCCAATTTCATGAAGATCTGTCCAGTATTTTCTGAGAAATCCTGTCCACAGACAAATAAATAAATAAATAAATAAATACATCAACCGACTCAATCGCATAATCTCCTTAGCGGAGATAAAAATGGGCGTATTGTGAAATGCCACACTGATTCTACCACCAATTATTATCCATAACTACTAGTCATTTTACTGTTTGGTTATTACTGCTGCTAATACAGATTTTTTAATCACATTTATCGTGTTGGGAAGTAAATGAAGGCATGTACCGAGAATACTTACTAATACTAAAACTAATCCTAACTATATAGTGTAACCGGTACAGTTAGACCACAATGAAAAAGAAAAAGTCAGTCTTCATCCACACATCCACTGATTTATCAGGAACAACCAAGTCTTAAAGTTTGTAAATGTAGAAGGAATAATCATTAGAGGAAGTCTGAATATACCAACAGTATTAGTCTGCCTTACACAAGACACTGTGGGAAACTCCTCACCCTGCTCTCCAGATGGGCTCCTGTATCGATCGCATCTCCATCTCTGATATTAAAAAGGGCTAAAGCACACTCACATGAGACTATTTCCTGTCTTAATCAGCTCCTCTGTACTAAGTAGGAACTCTAGATGGACCCTGAATGTTTGGGCGCGGGCTAATAATCGTGCTGCTGACAGAAACTTATTAAAGGTGTCGCAAATGGCCGCCCTGGTATCGATTATGGATTTGCCAGTGTGAGATGGCATCACTGTAGCGACTAATCCTCCTGCACAAGTGCCAGAATTCACTTGAGGAGACTCACGGCTGCAAAGGGCGATGGTCGTTTTGAGTGGGTTCCAACTGACAGAGAAGCAAGTCCAAAATGAAGTAGTAGACATTGCCGAGAAATACTAAAAATAACCTCCCTTTGGTGTCAACTCCATGCACTCACACATCATATTTAGAGAAGGTGGGTAAAGTGTCTTGCCCAAGGAAACAACCACAGTATGCACTAACTGTGTAGGAATTATGGGCGAAAAATCAGAATAATCGTTATTACAATTCGACTTAAATTTATCTGTACTTCAATAATTGTATCATCTGGACTAAAACAGACAGCAGCAATATTAAAGAAAATATTTTAAAACACACTTTCTGTTCTTTCCTTTCCTATATCATATGTACCTTTACTTGGTTAAAATGTATTTTAAAACATCTCAATGTACAATAAATACATAAATAATTATTTGACTAGTCGACTAATCATAAAAGTAATGGCTGACTGGGTTCATTCATATTTTTGAACACTTTACACTACACTACTACACTACTACTACTACTACTACTACTACTACTACACTACACTACTCTCACCCTTTGCTTTGGAACATATATTGTTAAGCATTATAAACTGAGAAAAATAGAAGTAACTTTAAAACAGATCCATCAAATGTTTACTGAGTTAAAATTGGGAATGAACAAAAACATAGTTCATAATTCAAGAGCACATAAGCTCATCTTGGTAGAATTGGACAAGTCAAATAACTTATTTCACATTCTTTGCAATCATAGGTGAGAACACATTGGTGTGGTGTACCTCACACGTCTCCTGGCTGACCTGCTGTGAACTGATCCTTATAGCCTGGATTATCCTAAAGGCCAACCACTCTGCCAGGCTGCCCAAAACGCGGTCAGAGCAACAGCTTTAATTGGCCTGGAAATAGCCGAGGGGACTAGGCAGGATCCGGGGGTGAGCGCACTGAGGAGGAGGAGGGCTAAACCAGCAGGAAGCCAGGTTTAGACAGACCATGAATCTCATGTGCCTGGAGAAGATAGGATCAGTCTCAGTCCAGTGCCAGAAATTTGGGCTGTTTTTTGTGGGGAACAGTCACTTTGACAGCAGCAGCACAGGGTCCAAGTTGTGCTCCAGTTTCAGTTCCCTTATGATGTTAGTTTTAGGGATGTCTATTTTTGGGCTATTTTGAGAAGAACTAACTTTATGATTATGCACAATTATATGACCAAAACCATTTTCTTGATGATGTGAAGTTTATTTGCCAGATTAAAAAAGTGCTTTACATGTTTACTTGTAAAATTCAATTTATGCTTCTAAAATTCCTATGATTATGTATTAGTTTTTACCAGTTGATTGTATTGTGACCTGAATATTCATGATTATTACTGAATAATCTTAACAAGCCTTGTTTGTATTGCTTGTTTCTACAAATAAATGTTAGCAAGAAAAATATAAGATGTGGAAAAGCAACTACTGATCTTACTACTACATCCTTTATTGATATACTAGCCTACTAATACTCTAGAGTACTTTATGACCATTATGTAACACATATCCTTTCATATCCATTATTATAGTTTCTTACAGTCTCCTGAATATAGCAGATATATTTGTATTACTGTATTTCTATATTTTTTATTATGGTTTAGTGCAGTATTTTACTCTTTTTGCAGTTTATTTTGAATGCATTACTATCATTAATATTTTTTTTCTGTTTGCTTTTATATTTATTATGATGTGAGCTAATGTGTTCAAATAATTTCCATTGTGTATCGATAAAGTTTCTCTAAGTTTAAACTACGACTTCCTAAATTAACAAATAGTGCTTCCCAAGTCAAACTTTTCTAGGGCCCGACCGATATGGTTTTTTTTTTATATGATACTGATAAAACAGGTTTCGAAGGTGCTGAGCCGATATATTTAGTGATGTAAAAAAAACCTGTAAATCTTCTACTGATTGTAAAACATATGCTTGACTTTACTCGATTTTAAATTGGGTTTATTAAGGACATCTTTACTGTTATTGTGCTTCTTTACAATCATATTTAAGGCATTTTTGGATGTTCAAGTTGTGTAAATATAATAGTTCTATATCTATGGCATTAAACAACTAACTTTACCTCTTAGCGTTTGCCAAAATGCGTGTGTGCTGTTATTAATTCTACTCATAAATGCAGACCATTCACTCCTCTATTCACGGCTCATTTACATATCAATGCATGTCCAGTAATGCATATACAGCCACTATAGTCATTAGAGTAAACCAATGTAATGGAAAACGGGATGTTTATGTGTGGTATGTTACAGCAGCTGAGCACTAACCAATGGGAAAAGGCACAAGTAGTTCGAAAACCAACCCATTGGCAAGACACCACTCATACAGGCACCTCTCAGATCACAAGTCTTCACAAATAAGTGTCCTTTAAACAACACCCAGGGCATAGCAACATCTATGCACTACCTAACTTCATTTTATGTCAAGATTTTTACATAGAAGTAGCTCATATGTACATGCTAAGTCAAACAAAACTTTTTTACTCAAGGATTAGATTTATTACTGTATATCCTGTTTAGGTTTTATTATTTAAAGAAAAAGTACCCAGGGCCCTCCTTGCTCATAGTACTACCATCATATTAACAAAGCATAAATACTTTAGCTACTGCTGAGTATTACAGTTTGAATGTGTTTGTCTGTTAATCAAAGTTTGCTTTACAGCTTCTTAAAAACATGCAGCACAATCACAGAGAGTCTGAGTGCAGGCGTTTTTTCTGTTCTGTTTGCAGGGTTCAGAGAAAAACGTAAATTTAAGTTGAAAATATCGAGCTGAGACAAGTAGAGAGACGGGCCTGTAAGGAGAATGGAAAAAAACAATGGGTGTAACACTGATGCATCATACTCAAATTAGTATATTTCAATATTCATGAATTGTGTGTGTTAAAACTGTGGGGTTGTGTAGTCAGGGATTACGTTGCAAGTCTGTATTAGAATTGTATGTCGAGGGAATAAACTTTTGGCTTTTAAATGGTTCTGCTTTGACCTCATCCATTTGAACACGTTTTACACTACACTACATAGGATGGGGCAACACATAATTTAATATAAGACTAAACCAGGTAAAAGTCTCAGAAATTAAATGATCATAAGCTATTTCCAATAACCAAATGCATGAATAGTTTGGTCTCCAACAAAACAAATGAAAACAGCAGGGCCTCTGTGTGCCACCAAAGTCTTTTTTCATTACATTACATTGTATATTCAAATACTTGCAATTTCCACTTTTTTTAAAATCTGAAATCCTTCCAGGTATCGTAGAGGTCACCAACCCCCCGGTGTGGAAACATGGCATCGACAGAATGGCCGCGGTAAACCTGTGAAAATAATGACTCTCCCACTGTGTTCCTCCTCCCAGCTGGAGAGGCCCCCCTGCCTGTGGTGAAAGGGACTGCACTGACAGGATCAATGACGGTGGTGCTAGGTGTAATCCACAAACTCGTATAGGAGACTAAGTGATGTCTGAATGAGGATAATCACACATCGCATTAGCTAATCATGTCCTATCAACGCATTAATCAACCACTTTGTTTGGAGTCACCAGCTCGATCTGAACCTGCTCGTGTGGAATTAGTGACACAAAATCAAGATTTATCCAAAACAACAATTACAAAGTTAGATTTAAAGGCTATAATGTGGTTTCCTCATCACAAACATACACAGAATTGTTTTGTTTCATACATAAAAACACACAAATCCTGCACAGTTCTTTCCACAAGCAGAAAACACTCTGCTCTGCCTGGTGATGTTACGTGATAATGTGGAAATGTGTTTTAATTCACATCTCCTCTAGAATCATTTGGATAATTTCAGCCCTGGAATTGCCAATCTCTGCTGAAATGAAAGGTAAAATTAATTATCATAAGCGATTCCTGAATTAAATACGTAATAATAAATCATTCTCTGACTGACTATTAATTTCTCTTCTTTTTAACCAAAGAATTGTAAAGAACAGGCTTCATCTTTGTACCACCCAGGAACATGCAGCCTGAACATTTGGTGTAGTGGTGTCAAATGGACTTACCTGCCAAAGCAAACATCTCTAATAGTACTAACTTATTTTCACTTCCACCTTCAAATGGATTTTTAATTACTAGAACTTTGCGTACGAGTGTCTGGACAGAATGCATGTTGTAAATACACAGCAAACTGGAGCGGTGTTTGTCTGATTTGTCTGTGATTTGTGTGTCTGTGCTCCTCACACAGGCCTGCTATACATTCAAAGGAGCACGTTTCCTGTTGTGGGGGATTACATAAGGCTGTGACCATCTTTACATATGAAGCATTCAAACACAATCACTACTGAATATTCATGACAAGCTGTTGCTCTCCTGGTTTACATCCAGGTCTGTGTGGGGTGCTTGGATTACATTATTTTATAGAATGTAAATGAATGAGTGATTTTGTAATCTTTTGTCTTATTTGTTCTATTTTCAGTTAAAGAAAGGCCTTTTAGATTCAGTAGTAAAAGTATCTCAGTGTGTGTGCATATGGCCAGGAATTTGGACCAAAAATCAGGTCACAAGTTAAAGGCACAATATGCAACTTTACTGGTGCAGGGTCCACCTCCTAATCTCTGTGGAAATGTTTCTGCTCTGCCTTTAATGTTCCACATTACTCACAATCCCACTTACAGTAACTGTTTTTTGAGCAATAAAAACACTTGTGACTGAGTAATTTCAAGATGGACAGCTTTAATGCCATACTGTGGGACATTCCAGGCAAAGCAAAGACAGGCAGGTCTCAAACCCTCACTAGAAAAGTCTTTTAAGTCAGTTGGAGGTTTAGACTAATAGGTAAGAAGTAATAAAGATTGGAGTAAGTGACTGTAACGTCCACACAAAGCATGGACTTGTGTGTGTGCAGGGCAGTGTGTGTGGAGAGTGGGTGGAGGTGGAGCCTCCACAGCTGTAGCGTTTTAGCGGCTCTTAGAGCAGATCACAGGCTCACTTTGAGCCAGGCCAGGGTCTTCAACCCTCACTGACCCTGACTGCCCTACAGACCATTAGGAGCTGCTCTGGAGCTACTGCACTTTACTGAAAGCATGTAGTCAATACTTGTGTGCAATCAATATGTCTGAGTCTTGGTTTTCTGTAATTCAGTCATAACAGTTGCTCGAGTTGAATAATACTGCCTCAAAAAGTTGAACTAACTTCCTGGGGTTGCTGTTGATTGATCCACCAATCACTTTGAATAATGTGATGTTGCACAGATCCAATTCAGTTTGGCTCGCTGTTGGTGTGGATGTGAAAGGATTCATCTGTTATGTTAAACACACAGTGAAATAATGCCTCTGTCTGTGAATATCACACAGCATATGGTCTACATATGTCACTCTCACACATGAAACCAATACAATAGCTTTTTTATTTTTTAAGATTTGTAAGTGAATGTTCCTACCTGCCATCCTATGTTTGCTCATTGATTTCACAATGAATAAAGATGGTAGCACCACAATGAGCACAACAGTTTGTGTGTGCTTGTTGGATTCATGAGGAACTCTTTTGTAGTAAAATTGAAATAATTAAAAATATTTTGCATAATAGCCCATGTTTGGCCTCACCTCCACAAATGAGAGTGCCTGTGGTGCCTATAACAGTGGAGGGGCCAGGCTAACATCTGGAGCTGACACTTTGCTGTATTGGGCTGCCTGACGAGGCGCGACCACACGCCACTCGCCGACAGACACCAACACGTCGTTAGGCCCTCGTTAAGCTCGTTAGGCCTCTGTGTTATGTTTTCTGCTAATGAGCAAGCTACAAGGTGACTGAGCCATGGAGCACTGTGGGAATGTGGAGGAGCTGTGAGGATCCAGGTATTCTTCACAAAGGGACACACTAAAAGATTAATACACAATGAATCTATTGTATAGAATATTTTAGGCCAAGGTTAGAGTTAGGCTTAAGGTGTTGAACTATTTGGCAAGATGTGTAGTCATAGAAACAAGATTTACAAAATTAGACATTTGTAGGGATTTGATTCAAGTAAAAAGACCTGAATGATATTGCATTAAATATTAACACAATTCCTGCACAAGAAACAATGAGAGACCAGTGGCTAAGTATAGGTCATTTGCTTCAGTAAGTTAAAGCAGTGGTTTTTAACCTTTTTGACCTCAGGGTCCAACTTTTTCTTTTCTCAACTTGTGGCCCAATCTCATATTAAATGTATTATACGTTTGTGATTTCTTGACCCACAGGCGGTCCTGCTTGTTATGGTTATCACTTTCTTAAAGGTTCTATGGTTCTGACTGGTTCTACGCCTGATTTTACCTCTTAAACCAAGACATTTCGCTGGCCATGCTTCAGGTGACTGAATAAATCCAGTCCGAATGACTGCACCTGGGCGCACTCTCCTCCATCTCCTCCAACTCATTTACATATGAGGCCTGGCCCCGCCCCCTCAGCAGCCTGAGTGCAGACACCTGTGTGGGGGCGTGGCTTCCTGCACCTCTCAGGAGATCACAGGTGCTGTGTTTCAGGTACGTGTTTTTAAACCATATTTACAATGTTGAAAAGTGTTGAGAGAAGTTTTGAGGAGTCCATCTGCGTGTGTTTGGTCAGAAATGCAGCACGCAGGTTTATATTAATAATTCCCCTGTGTGTGCCAGGATCCTTGTATTGTTTATGCAAGCAGCCTGGCTCCTCTCACTGGCATAGCCAATGGAAATGGCTCATGTCATTTTTGGCTGCATGCAAGTCTGTGGTTGTGCAAAACCCGTTTGGGCATCTGAGCCGTTTGTGGGAGTGTTATGAAGATATGAAATCTGGTTATTTATTTCCCTCAAGCTTTCAGTATTAGACACATTAAACTAATGATAGCTACATTAAAGTGACTGTTTCGTCTGATAAAGGCTGCACCAGACGTGTCGTCCAAGCACATTCTTTTGAACACAGCATGTTTAAATGTGCAGCTAAATCTGATGGTGGCCTTTACCGGCCTCTCAAGTCTCTTAAAGTGTTTTGCTCAAGGAGACAATGGCAGCATGCCCTGGCTCTGGCCTGGGATTAAACCACTGACCTCAAAGGGTGATGGTTGAAAGCATTAACCGATGGTATTCAATCTATAGAAAATGTAAATATTCAAAGCAGGCTCAATGTGTGTGTTCAGGCTCAATGCACTTCCTTGGAGACTCTTTTTGACCCTGGTCTACTGCAGGTCTAGTCCCAGTTTAGGCTCAGTTCTGATGTGGAAGTCGACTGTTTAAGTCCATAGGACGGCAGTTTGCTGTTTTATTGTTCTTCTGTTATTTGTGCCTGAGTGGTGCATGTTGGTTCACACAGAGATGAAACCATGTTTGCCAGAGCTCACTGTGGCGTGCTTTTGGTCATTGTTTTGCATGTGTGCGTTATGTGTGAGTGATGGTTGTGCACCTATAGTGTGGCTGAAGCTGAACAAATAGAGTGAGTTTGTGTGTGACTGTTGACAGTGTCGAGCTCTGTGCTGTAATTAGCACACAGACGACCATCTGTCCAAACACTGTGCCCTGCTCACATCCAGCGCTGCACACTGCCATGTTTGCCGTCTCTTAGTCCTCATGTGCGTACCTCAGCTCTCTTCTCACCCCTCTCTGTTTACTCTCTTTAGAGCGCCATCTGTGGCTGTGGCATTTTCAATCTGCTTTTTCTGAACATAATACAGGTTTTAATGTTAATAATTATGCTACCACTCAAAACATGTACCATAGGTAAAATCATGCAGCTAGGGTAGTCCGACCAAGCCTAGCAACAAGATGATGGAGATTGGTCTCAGGGCAGAGGACAAATTTCCCTATGGGGACAATAAAGTGCACCTTGCCTTTACCGTAATAAAGGTAATAAAGGAGCTGTGTGTGCTTATATGCCAAATTAAGAAAGCCTCTTGGATCAGAGGTGTAATATCCTTGAAATAAAAAAGTTAACGTTCAGATGACAATTTTTGAAACAAATATAGTACTGGTTATTTGACTGTTTCCTCTTACAGCCCAAATCTGTCACCTGTTAAACAGTAAGCAATAGTTTTGTGCAAATTATCATTTTGTGTTTGCTAATTTGGATTTGGGGACTCATTATCAGGTGTTAACATCTGCTAATTGTCACTGATTTGTGGATGACGACTTTTGGCACTTCAGGTTAAGTTTCTTGTCAACCAGAAAACCTCTTTATGAGTGGAGTCTTTGTGCAGTTATTCAGATTTATTTGTTGTAATAATATCTTTGTCACTTGTTTTGCCTGAAAGTGTTGGCTGTTAGATGTAGGCTGTATGCTAATTGCAAATTTTGATTCCACACTTGCATCCACGTGCACGCACACACACACACGCGCTCACACACACGCACACTCTGGAGAAATGATCCAATATGACAGTGGTTAATTCCAAGTGTGCAGGGCCAGGCGGTGTTCCACTGGGGACGATCACTGTGATGAGTGTAATGAAGATGCCAGTTGTGGGGGGCCTCTGCATCAGTATTCACAGACTGTGTGTTTATTATGTGGGCTTCTTAATGACATGTTTCAGAGCCACCTTCGGCCCTGTTAAGCGACGTCTGCGGGGCCTGGGTACATTCAAGAGTAATTTCTTTGGACATTGTGATGAGTGAGTGATTAAGGTTTTCACTATCAGTATTACATTAAAAAATCAACAGCACCCATAATCGCATACAAACAGTCAACAGATTGGACATGCAAATACAGGAGATTTAAAAATAAAAGATCATTTTTTATTCAACTTCTCAGCAAAAGAAGGTTAACATGTGATATTTCTGGTTTGAGTGTGTGGGGTGTGTGGAGTATTGCAGCTTTACCTGAAACTTTTGGCAATATGGCATTTAACTTATCTAAAACAAAAATAAACTTTGAAAAGCGAGCATTATTAAAGCAAAGTCACCACAGACCTGGCCTGGTTTCATTAACTGCTTATCTCCATGAGGATAGATAATTTGAATGCAGTGCTGTGTGTGTGTTCTGTGCACGATGAACAACCAAGACAGAAGTTGCGTAATGGGAAGTTTCACTGCATGATTAGAAGAATAACACAACTAGCATTTAAATATGTATATGCTGTCCCCACTATTGGCTATTTTCATTGTATATGTTGCATTGCTTGGTGGATAAATCTTGGTACACCTCAGGACAGACAGAGACAGAATCAAAACAATATCTTTTTGAGGTCTACATTCACAGTGCTCTGGAGCTCTTGAATCTGTGGAAGTGTCTAAAATGATGTGATGAGTCTGGGAGGGCTCAGTGGAGTGGAAAAGCTGTACGCTGCTCTGATTGTGTAGCAGAGGCAGAAAGTACAGTGTGAAGTCTGCAGAAGTCAGTGACTCTACGCACAGGGCGCAGAGGAAAAGGTCAGCTGTTGTATCTGCTGCTCACATATCGCCATAGTGCACAATGTGTGTTCAAATGGCTCATGTTTAATATTTTGTTTCACGTAAGGCCACCTACGTCACCTCTGTCACGCCACAGCCAACCACATTCAAAGTTCAAATGATTAATAGGTGCATAGTGCGGCTTTATTGGTGGAAGGTCTGTCTACTGCTTGCATGTTCACATTAGAGATCAGTTCTGTGGAGAGGCAACCCTATTTTTGAGCAATAGAAACATCCATAGTGAATAAATAGTGAATGAATGCTTGATATTGTCAATATGAAACATTCCAGGCAGATATGTCCCCATGGAGACAAGCAGGTGACCAGAAAAACTGCATAATGCACCTTTAAAGAAGACTGTTTTTAGTACTAACATGCATACATTATTTTTCTTCTATTGTGTTTAACAATAAACAAACTATATCTAAAATATAACTGATTTAAAACTGGCTTAATATAAAAAATTGGTCCACTGACTGACCTGTTCAAAAGTGCAGAACTGAGAGGCCCTGGCATTTCATTGGAGCAAAATGTTCATCTCCATGTTTTATTGAAGAACTCCTACCATACCTTACTAAACCCCATGAATAAGACTCAATTTTGTCTAAAAACTGCCATTATGTGCAGTATGTATGTATTCTATAAATAAATTCTATAATCAATAAATTCTATATGCACTCTGACAATTGTACCATAACTAAACTGTTTTCTACGTTCTTTTCAGTCTCTATCTGTGCAGTATTTCCTCTCGTCTCCCACATCCTGGTTGGGTGCCCCTCTCTCCCTCTCCCTACAGCCCGTCTCACCCCCTTCATAATTGATAGTCCCCTGTGCTGCTATTTCATCTGAAGTGTCCTGTAAACAAAATGGCCTCTGACAGAACGAATATGGAAATCTTGTCTGCAGGGTCTGGCAAGTTATAGCCCACTTCATACACTGCGTACATGTGTGTCGGTGCATGTAAGTGTGTTTTCCCACTGTAATTCCCAAACGTGTGTATTTATAAGCGCGACTCAAGGTGCTTCTGGGCTTGGCTGTAATAAGGTCTAGTGCTAGTCATTAAGCTGAGTGTGTGTGTGGGGAATGGGGGGAGAGGGATTGTGAGGGAGGGTCAAGGCCAAATTGACATCAAATGGTCTAAATTAGCCCCACTTGTCTCCATTGATTTACGGAGCGTGGTTAAATTGCATGTGTAGCGAGAGGAGGAGTGTAGCACCTATGACGGTAATTGATCTCAGGGTGTCTTGCCGTGTGCGTTTGGGTGACACTGTTCAGACAGCAGTCACAGAAGTGCAGAAATACCAGCATCATGGCACAGACACTTAACCTTTTAGCCAGAGGGTGACAGTGAGCAGAGTGAGGAGGAGGAGCGCTGGGAGCTGACTCAGTAAAATGAAGAGGGTCATCTGCTTGTCTCCATAGAGAATGATGGTTTATTACCCTAGTGTGGAACATTCAAGGCAAAGCCAACACACCTCTACGGCAAAGAGCGGATCATCCACCAAAAAGGTTACACAGTGCACCTTTAAAAGTCATTGATCAGTGAAGCAGCATAACAGAGAACACCATGTTCTGATTTGGGTTTCATTTTTGAATTTTCACTTTTTCAGTCAAATGCTTATTTGACTGAATGTATTCAGAAAGCCCTATTTACAATGGTAAACACAGAGCTTGGAGATTTAACTTGCAATTTGGTAGGTTGTAAAATGTAAAATAAACTGTATAGTTTTACATGCAATTCCACTAGATCCCAATGAATCCCACAAGACATTTTAGGTGTCTTTTATTTGTTAAACAATCATAACATACATACAGTGTTAGAGTGTGTACAGTCAGTTATCTGAAATTACAAGATCAAACTCCCCACTCAAACCTACACACTCCTCGCATGAGAAGTTCTCCACAACCTTAATTGGAATCTAATGTATTCCATTTGCTCCAGTGAGCAGAGCGTTCCTCCTGGAGACTGGGCAGACAGAAGACGAGTGAGGAGGAGTCCAGTGGAAGTGCACTTTAAAAAGTCTAGTTCTCTTCCTCCAGTCTCTCACTGTACAGCGAGTTATATTGAAATCCTGTCTCCCATCAAATCTAACAGGAAAAGTAATGCACATGCATAAACAAGTGCAAAAATACTGGCGTGCCTTATGTCAGTAGCTATTTATTAGAACATGTTTTTTGCTCTTGAGTGAATCAATAAAACCTTTTCTTTTGAGAGATTACTACAAACAGCCTGCCTTCAGTAGCTCCAACATGTATCCTATCGAGGGACGGTCAAGACTTAAGTCTTTTTCACCTGTCCATCTGACAGTTTATTAATAATCATCAAACATGAGTCACTCTGGCATGGTGTGCTCCTTCAATCTTTACTCTACTCATTGAAATGTAATATGTGTATTGACCATTGTCCCAATGAAATGATGCCAGTACCACAATTTGTTACAAAGATCTAACCAATGGGTAAAATCACACTCAAGTATGCCCTTTATTCAAATAACAGTGTGAAATGAAAATGGTGTAATTCACTGCTAAACTTTGTACTACTTCTAGTGGTGCCTTCCTTAATATGTTCTATTAAACTAGATCTAGTCCCTTGTGTCTCTTCTGGTGTACTGCATATGCACTGTGTGCAGGCTTGGCAGCTCCCACTGCCCTTGTGGATAAACGGATAGTACTTCAAATATTAGTTGAAGCTCTATTACTGTGAAAAGAACCAATCTAGATTCAAATCCTTTTTATAAGGATAGATTTACCATTTCTATAGAGGGGTTGATCTCTCTGTCCAAAGAGATGTGAGGCTGATGTTGCAGTGACAGGAGAAGGTCAGAGGTCATGAGTCACAATAGTCATATGTGACACAGCGTTGTGATGATGAACAGCACCTAAGGGTGACCACAGGACACAGGCCTGCTCTCTGACACACCTGATGTGACACTTCAAGTGTCGACCATTCACCTGCCTGAACTTACTGACACTTGAGTAAATGAATATGATATTAGAGCTCTTCTTTTAAAGTAGATGGTGGGTAGTTCCCATAGACCACTCGCTGTCAGTGAAGTGAGCTCAAATCCTAATTTGGCAAGATACAACCTGCTTGAGCTTTCCACTGTTTATGGAAAAACAAAAATACAGTTCCAAAATATAATGGAGGTATTTTATTACATTTACAAATTATTAAATTATTAGGAATTGAAATTTATCAAAATACAATTGATTGCCATCTACTTCTCATTTGAAGCTCTTTTGAGCCATGAAAGTGCATCTGAAATGTGGGGCTTGTATAATCGCAGGATTTAGCTTGGACTTGTCCATGTGGGGAGAGCACAGGTAGAACTGGTCAGTCTGTGGTCAGTCTGATGGATGGACTCCTTTATAACAAGACATAGCAGTCGTAGTTTACATTAGGCTGACGTTAGACTCATATTGGACATGCTGATGTAGCTTCCTCTGTGATGTATATTATAGAAGAACATTCTGTCTTAGGTGTCAGTGTTACGATCATGGCTATTGTACTTAAAAAGCAGTTTGTGTATTCACTGGTTTTACTGTTTTACTTTCAGGGCATGTTAGGGAAACACACTTATGTTAAAAGATTGTCTGAATATCTAAAATATCAACTATTTTTGAGAGGAACAATAGTAATACACTTAGTGGTTCTTTACTCTATCTTTGCAAGATAAGATTATTTGTAATCCCTTTCTTCTGGCAGCGCTCTTCACCCATTACAGTCTCGTTGGTATTGTGGAACGAGGTTCTTACTTCTTTGCTTGCTTGATCTATGAGTGCCACTGAGGAATTAGGTTAAAATAAAGAAAACATATATACTCCAACAGCAAGTTCTAGTGAATATTGGCTCCAGAGGTATGGGATTGTAGCCTGCTGATGTGGTTCTGCTCCACAGCACAGATGAGTGGAAGGGCAGAGCTGAGAAAGGGATTTGGAGATAGTAAATGGACGACTGGGCATTGAACAGGAATGAAAGGTTAACTCTTTGTGGTGAAATTAGACTCTGGGGTAACATGTGATGGTAATTAAGTCTTTACATATCAAGACGTAGAAATATGTATAAAAAGTGTGGTCTTTTGGCAATAATGGAATGGCTCCTTCTTTAGTGCAGGCGCGCAGCATCCCCTTTCACCTTTACGCACAGGCGCCAGCAGGGGGTGCTATCGTTCCTTGCTTGACTGGGTAGAGCGAAACCAGCAGCTCTGATACTAGCAGAGGCTCAGTGAGCCTCGCGTATCCTCTTCTTTAGAAATCTTCCTTATTTGCAATTCACTGAGTCACAATGTCATCTCTTGCTGACAAAGTAAAGCAGGTGCGCACTTAAACCAGACCGTCAGAAAGGTAAGATGTGTTTCCGGCAATAACTTCCTCCAAAATCCACTCACACACGGTTTTTCAGTAATAGAAAGTGAATGAGGCATTTGTGTGAAGCACGTCCTGCTGCTGCCGACACCAGCGAACTTCTATCGATTACACCAGGAACAGGTGTCGCGCGTGTCTCTCTATGAATAATGAAGGCAGAGGCTTTATAGGGATAAACAGGTGAGGCGAGCGCACTCTCCAACCACGGGCGTAACAAAAATAAAAAAAACAAAACAAAAAAAATGACACTGTTTCCAAAAACAGACATTGGTGGCTTCTATTTCCCAGGCTATTTTTATGGCATTGTGTGACTGGTTAAAGTGACTTAAAGTTTCCAGAAAAGTTACTCGAATTTTACAGATGAATAAAAAAGATCACACATTTGAAACCACGCGCAATCTCCGTGCGTCTATTGGCTACTTAATTGTCATTCCAAATCCCTAAGTCCCGCCTATATTCCGAGTCTCGTCAGCCCCAGTGTATCCCCTCTCCTCCTCCTCCTCCTCTTCATCGTCCTCGGTGGCGGCTGGTGGAAGCGTCAGACCTCCTATGTTTTCTCTCCTCTGCTATGGTCCCTCCATCCCGCGGAGAAAAGCACAGCTCTGTTCAGTTAAAGTCAGACGCGCACTGGGCTCCTGCACAGGCACCAGAGCAGGACAAGCGGAGCGACGGAAGACACTACTCCACCAATTTGGGATTTTATTCAAAGACTTTTACCATCACACATGCTGCGCTCGACTTCCTGGTTCTTTACAGCGGAGTTCGGAATCCACTTTACATCAACTTTGACGGGTTAAAAAGTCCAAAAGAGACTAGATCGTCCCATCTGGATAAATAAAGCGGGAAAGGACGCGGCGCGCCGTTGTGATAACGTGGCCACTTCTTTAGTCTGAATAACTGTAGCTGGGATCTCAAATCATCTTTAGTTTTTTTTAGATTTTATTACAGCCAGTCTGGAAATTGAAGGTAAAACACAGCGGTGCGCACACAGATCAACATGAGATTATTGGTTACATCGAGGCGATAGTGATCTGCGCTTGGAGACTTGTAATAAAGAGAAGAAGCCCCGTGTGTCCACAGTACCGAACAATTCAGGAGGAGCCTCTGCCGGGAGAATGGCCATGGAGTCGGCTAAGCGAAAGTACTGCGCACCGTGGGGATCGCACCTCTGGACCCGAGGTGTCCTGCTGCTCCTGGGACCAGCGCTGTTTCAAGGTAAAAAAAAAAAAATAAAAAAAAAAGACAAAACTTGTTGCGAGTTTAAAGCGGTGTTTCTGATATTCAGCGTTGTCTTCTACACTTTACATTTAGATCATTTTCCTGTTCGAAGTGTACCTGGCTGCTATTAATTACTTCTGTGAGAGTCTAAAGTTTAAAATATGGATTCATTCATCAGATATTAATTTTACAGATATTTTTTACACAGGAGGAACATGCACAAATGCTTTTATGTATGATGTATGTAGATGACTTTTTATTGTAGTTATTTTATTTGTGCATGTGAACGGACTGCCCCTGGTCCACGAGAATGACGCTTATTAGCTCTTTCAAAGCGTTTGCCTTTGCCAAATTAAAAGGAAAAAAAAGTGATTGATTGAGAGCAAAAGCAGTTTCCTCGTTGCTTTTTACAGTCTGGTCTGTGGCTCTTGACTCGTCTCTGCTCTAAACGCGCAAAGCCTCTTTTTAAACAAACTCAGGAGTTTCTTTTATTATATTTTTGAATGGCATTTTTAAATGCTTAGAGAATCCAGGTCAAACGGTTTCAGTAAATTCAAAGTAAAGTAAAGTAAAACATCCCAGGAGACTTGTGGTCCGTGACCCCGTGTGTGCGTCACTGACTGTTCCACACACATGAGCTCCGGTCCGTGCGCTCTCGCGGCTCAGTGAGCAGCGCGCTCTGGGTCTGGGCACTTTGGCGGAGGCTGCGCTCACAGTGCAGCGGGCGTAGTGCACATGGGGCAGGAGAAAGGAGCTGGAACACAGATGTGTCCGGCACAAAGCTTCTGTGGCCAAAGGGACATTAGGCCAAACTCGATGTGCCTATCACTTCACCTCTCTGTTATTAAGCTTGAACTCGTGGCCTGTAGCAGTGCAGAGCGCGTACTTGTGCAGACACGTGTGCGCCCTGTCCCGGGGTCAGCTGCCCCACTAAAGGGCGTCTGGCTCCCAGTCTGACTCGTCCTATTGGAGTTTGGCTGCTTTAGTTTTATTGGGCATCAGGTAGCCCCGACTCTTAGCGGTAATGGCCATCCCCGGCTGTTAAAAAACAAATCAACAAGCTTTCCCTGGATCACTGTCTATGAGCTGACAGCTTCCTGTGGCATTAGCATTTAGTGTGCCTTATTTATGGCTCTGGATGGGTTTGTGTCACTGTACAGTATTATAGGAGCTATGCAGCATCACCACATGAGCAAGGACAATGTCAGAGCACAAGAAATATGTCTCCACTTTGCTTACTGAGTGGATTCTAAATGCACTTTTGCTGCTTCCCATTTCACAGTAATTACATCAGGGTGAAGTTTCGTCACTCAGGTTGTCGACAGGTTCACAGCGTAAATGTGCAGTAGTATCTGTATTTTAGCAGACGCATCAGGTCGCTGTATATAAGCGCACGTGTGGCCCAGAACCCTCCTGCATTTGTACTTCTGCAGAAACATTTTAACTGTGATTTCATGAAATCAGATTCAAAAGTATATTGTCACACTGCAGTACTTTTTAGTGGGGCATCTTTTTATGTGGTTTAGTAGTAGTTTATTTGGTCATCAGCATCACAAAACAAAAACAAAACACAGACTACAGCCTCATAAATGGTTTACATGTAAGATCCTCCTCATGTCGTCTCACTTTGGCACATTATTAATTACTGAACCACAAGCTACAACCTTGCACTGCTTCTGTTCCCCAGTACAATGCACTTCTGATTTTTGCTTTCAGCAGTGAAGGCACCTTTCACCTTTTTTCCAAACAAATAAAAAATAAAGAGAACGAATCTCTAGTATGACAGGAGAAAATGATGTTCTTGTAGAAAGCGGGACATGCTCCACACGTGCACCACCTCAGAGCCACGGCGCTTTTGTCATGGCGACGGTGAGAAACACAGAGCGTGACATTTTTGTGAGGAAAGGTCAAAGACTGGAAACCATAGACAGAGAACACATTCTATACTAGAGCTGGTAGATGTACAGATTTTATTGGGAAAGTCAAGTTTACTGAACCATATATTTGCAGTTTTACTTGTTAGTCATTCTGCCCAGTTTAAAGGAAACACATTATACAAGTTTGACTTTTTACCACTATAACTTTTTCCCCTTCTCATTTTACTGTTTCAAAGTTGTATTCAGTGTGAGTGACTCATGTATGTTTGAGTTATCTTTAATACCAAATTACCATTGCTCCCAATTTTTCCACCTGTGCTGCATACTCTGAATTGCAGTTTAAAATGACTTAATTCAACTTTAAGCAGTTTAACTAATCAGGTTTAATGTACAAGACTGATCTAAAATGCTATTCAAATCTCATAAAAATTACCTAATAATTTGAGTAGTACTTTTCAGCATAGTTTATACATTTAAGTATACGTGTGGCAGCATTTCCTTGTAATGACTACATTTATAGCCATGTAACTGTCCCAGAAATGAGACTTTAATTATATCTCATTGAAACATGTTTTGGCCATGGGACCATGTGGCTTTAAGGCCTGTCAGCAGTTTAAGGGCCGAGCTAATGAGCGTGTTGTTTTGTGTCAGATTAGCTTGAATAGCCCCTGTTGCTGTCTTATATGTGCAGCCTTGTATATGTGTTTGTGTAATCTCAGGTCTGCGAGTCATGTCTGCAGCTCTAAGGTTGAGCTAATCACAACACATTTGCACCCACATTAGCTGCACTTGGCTGATTAGCCTTTGTGTGTGTGTCTGAGTATGTGCTCTGCAGCAATGAATCATGGGACAACAGCAGAACATACTCATTTCACTGTTATGCATTGGCATATACAATGATTTTAAAAGTGTGCATAGTTAATGGTTTCCCTGTTGTTTCTCACTGTAATCACTGCACAGTTTGTGTATGCAGTTGTGATATGAAGGATCTTGGTGTAAAATGAATGGAATATCAATCTTTTGGTCCTGTTTTTTCTCAGTTTAGTCATAGTTTTGAATAATGTTGACCCAGTTTAACCTCTTTTATAATGATCTAGACTTGAAATGCACTGATCTAGAAATGCACTGGTCCAGCTTTTTACAGTTCCTGTTCCAACACCATAGCCTTAAGTATGATGTCCAATATAAACTGATACCAGTACAGAGACTGAGAACAACATTTATTCCCTTTAAACAAAGTTAAAATGAAGAGTAAATTGTCTTTTTTACATTGATTTACATGTCCAAATAGGATATCGGATCCAGCTAATTTTTCAGTATCCGCGAGTTTTGAATTGGTGCAATCCTAGTCCTGGTTTAGTCTTTAATTAGTCCCTGTTTTGATGTGGTTTATGTGGACGCAGCCATAGTCGCCTTTTTAGCAGGATGAAGTTAATGTACGAGATGTGGCATTTTTTTGGGGGTGAAATGCCTTAGATTTCGGTTTGATCAAGTAGAAAAACACATTGGCTTTGATTACTTGCAGTCGTAGTTGTCGTTTCTCAGCCGCCCGGTTCTCTACGCCCCTCCCTCCGTCCCCTCTTCCCCGGTCCACCTCTGTGTCTCTCCTTTCTAAGCTCCTCTTAACCAGTCCTCGGAGAGTGTGTGAGGCGCCCGGCCCCTAAATGATTTTCTATTACCGACGCCTGTTAACAGCGCTCCATTTGATCAAGCTAATGAAATTGAAAACTTTCATCTAAGCCAAATTGATTTCTAACCTGAACCAAGTGCGGAAAAAAGACGAAACGTTGGTAAGCATGCAGGGGCGGCGTGCTAGTGGAGCGCGACATTCCCTTTACACGCACTCAGGAATCAATTAGGCCCTGCACCTCCTCTTGTCCTTGGGAGCCGGAGGAGCAGGGGGCCTTTTCTTAAACCGTGTGGGCATGACAGCGTGGGTACAGCTGACAGTGATTGAATGTCTGCTCTTTTAAGCTCCTGCATATGGATTTAATATATAAAATCTCTCTCAGGTATTTAATGGAATGATATTATTGAAATGACGGTCGGAGTCTGGAATAGGAATGGCACGAATGGGGACGACTCTGCTGAATTTTGGATGCTGGATCTTAAGCTTCTTGACCTTGGAACCCACAACCTTTTTAAATACAAAGGAACTTGGAGGTCCATTCACAAATTGTATTATATGAAATTGTTTTCGTGGCCCTATTGTGCACCTTTGCCCCATAGACAAGAATCGCTGCTTCATAGAAAAATGTATTAGTGTGAGAAAACAAAATAAAACGGCTTAGCTCAGATTTACTGGTTCAAGGATAAATAATACCTCTGCTTAGCCAAATAACTCAATATTGTCTGAGTATTCAATCGTCTCAACAAGTGTTTAGTGTAAATGCAGAATATTCTTTTAACTACTCTATACAACTGTGCAACAACTCGCCCTTATGTAAGAGGTAACACAATGTCATGTCAATTTTATCTTTGCATTGTTCCTTACCAACCTCTTGCATATAGCGAGACATATTTTGAATGACTATATTTCTATATTTTTCTATTACTTATGCATATTCATTTGTATAATTATGCCTTATTTGACACCAGTCTCTTGCTATTTCTGCTGCTTATATTGGACATATTATTACCAATTATATGGCAGCTCTTTGTTATTATATTATAATAATATATTGTGATGTGTGAGCTACTGTGTCCACATCATTTCCCCTGTGGATCAGTAAAGCTTCTCTAAGACTAATTTGTCATTGCGATGTCCACTGACGACTGAATGCGTTTTAGATCAGACAGGAAGTTGGTTTTATAAGATACAAACTGCAACTTCTCACTTTCTATGTAGCCGTCAACAACAATTGTCCTGTATGTAACTAACTCCTGGCCTATTGTGTGTGCGCTTGTACCGACGGAGATCAAAGTCCTCCCGCCGGACTTCTAGAATCAAAGAAATATCCTTTGGCGGAAGAAAAAGCCCCAAAATAGAGAGTAGAAGCAAAAGTGTTGAGTGTAAAAAATGTGTTTTGTGAAAGGCTCCCTGGGCGCTGTCTCGTCGCCCAGGGGTGCGCGCTGTTCCTGTCGTCACACCAAAACAACGCGCTCTTCTGTGGATCACTATGAATTATTGAGAGTGTAGTTTCAATAGCGAGGATCTGCTCATTGGATTTGTCTACGGACCCGGCTGTAAATCTGTCTCTGTGCAAAGTCGTATAACGTTCATATTGTGATTTAGAAACAAGAGTGGAAAAGTTTGAGTTGAGTTGAGTTGTAAAAAAATTTGCTACACCTCAGTATTTATCATAATATTATAATTTGCAGACTTGAATATCAATTTTATAATAATGTTCCTTCATATCAACACACCTGGACTTAGCTTCCTTCATGCTTATTTCATTCATCCTGTTTATAAGGTTATCTTGCCCAAGGACACAACAGCAATAGACACTGTTCCGAGCAGGGTTTGCCACTTCCAACCTTCTATGGTACGTTTTATTCCCAGCAATCTCCATTCTAAGTGTTAACCAGACGAGATCAAGGTGCTATGGACAAGTTGTTGTGTTGAGTTGTATTATGTGTCATGCTTTTGTGCGTTTATGGAGAATAGTTGTGTAATACCGCGGGTGACATAGGCTTGTGCACTGAGGATTGAACAGAATCTCACAGCTAAGGCCCGTTCGAGATGGCGAAAATACCAAAACGAGCATGAATGACAACTAAAATCTGTTGATGAGGGAACATTATAACATGGTAGAAAGGTTGCCATATCCCGATGTGAAAATCATCATCCACAGTTGCTTTACTATTGTCAGAATCGATCAGTGCCTTGGCTCGTGTCATTTCTCTTCAAATCCTTCTTGAATTGACATTGTTGTAGGGTCACACATAGGCCTGTCACAAGAGATACTAGATTTACTTATCATTCCATAAGTGAAAACTGGAACAATGTATTTTTGGACATTTTTGGAGTATTGTGTGTACAGTTTACGCTTTGCAATATTGAGAGGGTTATTTTTTGGACCTTTTTAAGCCATAAAAGGTAGAATTAATCACTTCTATGACTCATTACAGGCACAGTCTAAGCACTAAACTGTTTTATTTTTCAGTTTATTTATTGCAGCTCATGATTTTTTTTAATTTTCTACACTTAGAATAATTTTTGTGGTTTAAATCTGCTCTTGGGTCATTGTGTCAGTCACATAAATTGTCGGTTATTGTACTTGAGCAATATATTGTACTTGAGCATGTGTTATTGACAGGCCCAGTCACACTTTTGTTTCCTCTCTCCTCTTTCTTAAACACCTGCCTGTCTCCAGATATTTGACTCCACACCATGTCCTTGTTGTTTGTGTGCTCGGAGGGCCCCGAGCTCCGAACGCTGTGCCGAGGGCTGATGGCATTATTCACGGTCTGAGAGAGGCAGCCTGCTCCAGAGAATGGAAACAGTTAAGAGAGTCAGGAGCGAGGGAGGGGGGGGACATTAAAGGGCCAAACCGGGGCAAGATCTGGACAAAAAAAGAGGGGAAAACAAGAACGGAAAACAGAATTAGGTTTATGGAAGGGAGGAATATTTAAATGTGTAAAAGCTGCAGGGAGGCGCGCTAAACAAAGAAGGCAAAGAGAAGCAACATATGAAACAAAAAGAAATAGAGGGATGAGTATTTACTGATGTAGGAGGAAAAGAGCCGTAAAGCTAGCATTAGGCGCAGCGAGAGATTTAACATTTCATTGAGCGATGCTGTTAGCCTGTAGGGCCGAGCATTACAGTGGAGATTTTCACTATTTACAAAGATGCCGTCAGCCCCGGTCTCCATCTCCATAGTGTTTAACATGCTGAACTCAGCTGCAGCTCTGCCCATCAAAAGGAGACGCTTGTATACGATCTGGGCACGGGCCCCCCAAGGCCAAAGGGGGGGAAAGGGGGGGAGGGGCAGGAAGGGGGAGGATCCAGAGAGCAAGGGGTGGCAGGATTACCACACAGACAGGGATGGTTTAAGAGAACACAGGAAGGCCCCAGAAGGCATGTAATGGATGTATCTGTAAACACACTTAGAGCAGGGAAACTAAAGGTATTGTTTAGTATCACTTCCACAAATTGATTGGGGCCACGCTAGTAAAATTTGCCTTAATCTGTGCCTATCCTGAACAAACACTCTAAATTAGGCAAGGTCCCCTGGTAATTGAACCACCATATCAATAAGGATTTAACCTTCCTCTGTCCTTCAATTTAATGATGTGTTCTGACCCATAATGAACCCATACTGACATGGTCTTTTTTAATTTCAGCATTAGTAATAGAACTGGATATAACCTAAAAGTTGTATTTTTATTGTTTATATCCATCCTTTATTATGATAGTACACGATTTGGTGTCAGGTTAGTTTTCAAGAGTTTTCAAAAAATCAATACCCAGATACAAATTGAAAAGAAACCTACTGTATATAATAATTTTAACTTTGAACTTTGTATTTTTGTATCAAATCATTGTGGTGTCAAAATTGGTATCCAGTTTAGAACCTTTTTTTCATAGTATTAAAATATAGTTTGAAGTTGTTTTGCATTCCACGCTGCATTTCTTAAATTATTGACTCTAAATAAAAAATAAAAAAATCACTCCAAATGTTCCCAGCTTCCAGTATAGACTTGTGTTATGTCTTTGGGCAAGACACTTCACCCACCTGTCCTTAAGTGAGTGTGATTAGACTCACTCTCGTCTCTTGTTTCTACTGACCGGGGTAGATGTGGTTACAGCTTAGTTACCACCAACAAAGTTTGAGGAGTGAAATTATTTACACATTTGTACCTTTGAGTGACTTACCACTGGGGCCTCCTGACCCCACTGCTGTCCAGTCAAACAGTGTCTCCTGCATATCGATGGTTAATGTCGTTTCTCAAAGTTAAATGCAGCTAAAGTGAACACGATTAATGTTGGCCATTTTGCAGCTAAATAGTGTAGTTTTTGATTGATATTATATGTGCACAGTATAAAATAGTTTACTTGCTTTTGCTGTTAAAGGTACTTTTCTGGTGAAAGGTACCCCACATTTTTTTCTTGAGAGAGATCTTATTGAGGGAGATCTTTGCTTGTTATGTTCTACAGTATAGCATTAAAATTCTGTTCAGTCTTTGTTTCTTCAGAGGTCGTTTTAAGACTGTATTTTTGTGTGGACAGGCCTGCCTCTGCACAGAGCTGATCTGTACCTTGGCTCGCTTGCCTCCTTGGAGAGAGACAAGTTTAATGCCTGAGTGTAAAACATTCTGAACACTTAAGTACATCTACTTGGAGACTAACCTGTAGTGTAGCCTCTCCATTAAAAGTTACGCAGTGCACCTTAAGTAACTGCATACAATTCATGTTATTTATGGATTTGTTATTTATATTGACTCTCTCTATTCTCATCTGTCATTGAGTACAACAGATTGTGACCTTGTCTGCCAAACAAAGCCAGTCTTCTGTGGGTCCACTGCTTAGTATGTGTGTGGGAACAAACAGCTATGTAAAGGAAATGCCTTCAATACATTGAGCGTCTCTTTTGTCCCCTGAGTATTGAATAAGTAACTAAGTGTGTATAAGTACAAACTGTGTACAGGGGAGTGTTTCAAACTAAGCATGACTCCATCTTTGTGCCAGTCTTTTCAGTGCTTTTCTCTCTGCTTCAGTTTTTGTAAAGGGCTGAGGAGGCGATTATCTGGCCGTTAACAAACCTCTTAACGAAGCCCACTAATGAACCTTGAGGGCACCTCTGAGACGGCCTCGGCACGCCACCGTAATTAGACTGGCAAATAAGTGCTCGTTATGCAAACGACTTCCAGTTAATCTGCATATCTTTACCTGAGACACTTGCGTTACACTGACAAATGTTTACCCAAAGGCAATGAGGAGGAAAGAGAGGGATGGGCCCAGAAACACAACCGCACAATAAAATGAGGCAGCGCATATACAAGTTCATTATTTGAGCATTCTTTGGGACGATATTCTTTCTAATATGAGTATACAAACATTCCTATAGGAGTCTACTAGGTTTTTAGCTTCTATATATAATTGTCATTGTCGAAAAGTGCTCCCTGATTGTGTATCCTTGAGGAGGAAAAAGTTTTTGCGTTATTGACTTGAAGCTTGAAAGTTTGATTAGTCTTCTCCAACTGCATTCTAATCATCTGTTTACATCTATATCCACTTAAAAATTAAAGAAATGAAACTAATTGATGTCAAAAATCAAACTAACAGGTGACGCCTTAACCCCAAGTCTACATTTGCTAATAAAGGCGTCCCTTATCTTGGCAGCGCACCATATACGGCGCATCGTAACTGTGGAAAATCGTATGTGTAAGATACAAGTGGAGATATTTCTTAATAACCTACTAAAATTTAAAGTCTGTGGAAGTTGGAATGGGAGCGTTGCCAGTGCGTGTGGTTCGCCAGTCTCTTACTCGAGATTCCCCAGAGAAAAGCGGCACACGCTCGCATACTTTTACAAGCCAAAAATCTCAGCTCCCCCACACGGCAACACTGGAGGATTTGAAATATGTTTATTGCAAAAGCGCTTTTTCAAATGATCTAATTTCCCAAAGCCAAAAATAAAATTCACCACTTGGAAAATTGCCTTATGCTCGCAGAATACAATAGTGGGATGTGAAGTTGGGGAGTTGAAATGGTAGGTTGTCCTGTACTGGGGTGACCTATAGTTTGGTGAAGCATGAGCGAGTGTTGTGATTGGGTCTTGGCTGGAGAGGCCCGTCCTGGCAGCGGTCTGTGGGGGTTGATGGCTTTGACCTCTGAGCGCCTGCAGGGTTCCTGATGGATCACTGGCCCGAGCCAACTCACTCCTAGTGGTCCTCTGCAGATAGGGGCTGTTTGTCTACTGTCTTTTGGCTCGATGAGAATACAGATAAACATTGGGAAGCTCGTTTGTGTTGGTTGATACGGCGATACAAATGCGCCGTAATCTCATCCCTGTGACGATCTGCTACTTTGGTGATACTGAGCGTGATTCTGTGTTATTCTGTTAAAGAGCCCATCTAGCACTATTTTCTGATCTGTTATAATGTTGTTTCCTCATCAAAAACATACCTAGAATTCTATTTTATTTCATTCACACATGTTTAACACATAAATTCTGCATATCGACACCTTCCTAAAATAATCGTCATTTTTTCAGGTTTTTCAGGAAACGCAAAAAACTCCCCCCAAAATTCAAATGATGGCATTTTTTTGCTTAAAGAAAAACTTAGGCAAAAAGTGACATTTAGGCTGAGTTCTTCACTCAAACAAAAAACGCTTTGTTCCACCCTGTGATGTCATGTGGTAGTGCAGGAAGTGTTACACCACATACACCTTCACTACAATCATTTGGAAATTTCAGTGTGAGTATTTGAGTTGTAGACAGACTAATCAAGGGTAAAGGGTTACTCAAGCATGTGAATGAAACAAAACGACTCCAGGAATGTTTTTGAGGAGGTAACACCATTCTTGCAGGGCTTAACGCTCACATGAATAATTTTGCATAATGTAAGACCTGTAAATGCAGCTCTATTCATAAACTAATGCACTGTGATTACTCGGATTGGTTAAATTCACCCCATCACTCAATCACAGTAAAGATTAAACTTTATAGAGGACTCTACTGCACATGTCGGCTGCAGAAAGAGCCGCTGTCCTGTCTGGTATCAGGTCAGTGTCTTGTAGGATTTCAGCAGATTTCAGGCTCTCTTGGGGCCAGGCTTGCTGTATCGATCAGGTATGAGTGGATGTCCGGCTACTGAAGTTAAAGTCATTTAACACACTCAGCTGCATTTAACACATATGAGTTATTAAGATGTATCCCACTCACTAATGTTCATTTTGCTTTTCTCACATGGCGTTAAACTGTTTTAGTGCACTGACAACAGCACTAGCTAGTGTTGCAACAGCAGCGCTTTCTGCACTCAGGTTGTGCACACATCCGCTGTGTTAATTAACAAATAATCTATTTATAAGCAAATGACTTTAGTCCTTATTAGCAATATGGGTTTTAGTATGTTTGTGAATTGTGACAAAAGCTCTGACAATGATATTACAATGATATGACTCTAAGAAAAACATGATATTCATTTTTTGTTCTAATGCCCACAGTTAGAGGATATGTATGACAGAAGTAGATGGGTGTCACGTGGCCTTCATTTTGTCCAAAGGTACAAAATGAAAAAAAAGAGGCCCACAAACTTTAATATTTATATATTTAACATGCAAAAGGTCATATTCACATTGTTTCATGAATACAACTCTTTTTACCGTGGTGCTACTGCTATGAAGAAAGGAAGTTCTACCTTTTTCTACAACTTTATGTTCAACAGAATAGAAGTTGATATCCATTACAAATCTCAGAACTATGTATGGGCTAAAATACACTCCTGATTGGGCCAAGATAAAGTTTGAAGTCACATCTCCAATCTCTATAAACTCATCCCTTGGCTGTTTATAAGCTAAAACAGGATGTGTCCAATATTTCTGTGCCCAAGTTTATACAGTTTTCTCTTTTACTCATAGTTTTACATCTATGCATTAAGGTTTCAGTCTTTCATGAATTAAAATTGTGCAACTTATTGATGCAAAATGCTACAGATATCCATTTTATAAATTGTCCTTCACAGAAATGTTTGTTTTCTAGTTTTGGTCCTCCTCATTATACTGGACACTGATCCAAGATTTAACCAAAGAACCAAACGTGTGTGATCTTGTGTGTATGTGGCTCTGTGTGTCCCAATAGCTCATTAGTGCAGTCGATCAGAGGTCAGTGTTTAAAGCCTGCTGAGTTCTGCTTCTTTTACCACAAAAAGTCTGCATACAGTGACATACAGCTATGTCACTGTGTTTCATATAAAGTAGCTCAGCTGGTTCAGTGTTTGTCCACTAATCCGAAGATTGGAGGTTTCAATCCTTCTCTTGAAATGAACGTCACTGATTGTGTTGGCGATTCCAGCTCTCACAGATAAATGGTACCATTGTGTCCTTGAGCAAAACACTTAACCCACCTCTTCCCCATGGTCTGTGTACACTGATATGTGACTGAGTGAGTGGTTCCTTGATGTAAAGTGCCTTGAAAGTGTAAAAGCGATGTATAAAAATGAGCATTTACCAGACTCCAAAAGGTAAAACAATCCTTCCTTATCTCAAAGTGCACACTCTAATCACAGTGCCCCCCTCTGGCCCATAGTTGCCTGGGTGACCTTGGTTGAGTTTTGCCAGTAGCGGCTGCTGTTATTTCGGCGCAGGGGGTCGTGAAGGGTGGATAGAAGACCGTCTTGGCCAGCGATCACACAACCTCTCTCCCCCCCGATCTA
>KN509146.1:57496-78825 GCA_000787155.1 Scartelaos histophorus
GAAAAGTTTTTGCCCTCTTTGTTGACAGATGGCTGTGCAGTTTTTTCCCTTTTGCTTCTCGGAGTTCATTTATTATCAGGCTCCTCTTTTGGATTCCAGCTCCATCAATAACATCATTTATTTTCAAATTGTGCGTAAATGCGGTTTGGGGGGAAAAAGTGACGTTGACGGATAACAAGAGAAACTGTGGTCGGACTTCCAGTTTTGTAACACACGCCGCCTGAACAACTGCTGTGCCATAGCTCTGTCGACAAGAATAATGGAAGCGTACTTTTTACTGGTGAGGCGTTTGATGTCGCGCAGAAAGATTGTAATTTATAGTCATCATTAAAACCGAGCCAAAACAATGCGCTCTAAAACCACAAACCACTTGTTTTTCTTTCCTTGTGGCCTTATAAATAATATAACAGCACAATAACATTCACACTCAAATTGGGGAATATTTCTAGTTAGGTTATGCAACAGCAATGCCCACTGTGCTTTATAGGTTTGTCGAGGACCCCACAAGTGCAAGTGCAACTTGATAGTTATTAGATTTACTACAGTTACTGCAGAGTTATAGTTATGCAGGGTGGAGTAGTAAGTTGGGTTTGCACTATTTAGAGCCCTAATAAAGTATGAATAGACTTAAGAAATAGTTCATTAAGAAAGATTCATTCACAGTAACTACTTAATTAAGGGTTTAGGGTATTAATTACATGTTTACTAATCCCTATTCATTATGAGTTCATTCTTCACACTTTAGTAAGGCTATTTAACAGTAAGGTTAGTTATTAGAGTTTTATTACTAGTGTTACCATAGTAAGAGTAGTAGTATGAGTAGTACCAGTGGTAACAGTAGAAGTAGACAGATTTTGCAATAGGATTGTTTATTAGTTTATTGACTGCAATTAGTGGTAGTGTTGTAGTTGCAGTACTAGTAGAAGTAAGTAAAAGTAGCATTTCTAGTCATTTATTAGAAATTCTAGCAATAAGGTTAATTTTTAGCTAGTAGTATATCACAATGCCATGTCCTAGACTGATGCATGACGCGTACCCAGACTTGCTTATTTGTGCGTGTGTGTGTGTGTGTGTGTGTGTGTGTGTCGCCCACCCATCTGCCTGGGCTGCCATTTTGAGGCACAGCTGACATTTGCCTCCCCTCTCCATCAGATACATTACTGGGCACGGGCCTCTGACATTTCAGCCCACGCGTGTGTCCGTGCGCCCGGTGCGTGAGTGAGCGTGTCCGTCGCCATGAGTAACAGAGGCCACGCCCCCTTGACATTTTATTGGATGCTAATAGTATTCATCTCCGTAACAGCTGGACAGTGGGCGGGCGTGGCGAGGTGCATGCATAAATGGCATCTGTCTGTCATTCAGTTTTAGCAGTAAGTGTAGTTGTATGTAATTGTACAGTTGTGTGTGTGTGTGTGTGTGTGTGTGTGTGTGTTTTTGTGTGAAGGGCAGCAGATAACGAGGTCTGCTTTTTTAAGATAAGGAATTGCACCTGCACCTCTGTGTCCCTCTTCTTCATTTGCTTGATTCATTCACTGTCTCTATGGCAGCACTGTCCCTCGGTATCATAAGGCTTCATGCTTGAGTCTAGTTTTACAATGAAAAAAAAAGCGGTACTTCAAAGTGGTAAATTAAAGGAAAAATATTATAATACGTGAACCTTTTGTGAGTATTTCTAAGGGTAAAGATGCTTTCAAAGACATAATTATTACTGGCTAAATATCTCTAAGAAATTTTGAATCAAACCTGGGACCTTCTCTTAAATTTATTTTCATTCAAGAATAGCTCAAAAGTGTCTCCACAAGTTCAAACGTTTTAGTGTAAACCTGTCCTCACTCACAGTTCTAAGTGTAAACCTGTCCTCACCCACAGTTCTAAGTGTAAACCTGTCCTCACCCACAGTTCTAAGTGTAAACCTGTCCTCACCCACAGTTCTAAGTGTAAACCTGTCCTCACCCACAGTTCTAAGTGTAATTTTTCTCTCACTCGTAGTTCTAAGTGTAAACCTGTCCTCACTCTCAGTTCTAAAGACCAACGCACACTTGAGCATCATTTGACGTGCACCGGGCCCATGTGTGAAGCATCATGGCTCTGAAAAAGGCAACTCTCTTAGTGTTATAAATTAGCATTTTATCTGCAGGTTACTTCCTCTCCTCATAGTTTACAGCTCTCATGTTGTTGGTCACAGAGTTGAGACATATCTGTACTCGCTGCACAAGTCCCCTGTCCTGATCCCACAAACCTCTATTGAAGTGTGGGGCACTGCTGGGCGTAGGCGTGCCCGGTGTGTGCACGCTCATAGAAAATAATGGAGCTGGCAATTTTGCTGAGCGGCAGAGCGTCTCAGTGTGAATTGGCCTTAAGTGTAAACCTGGCCTTACACAGAGAAAAGTGTAAACCTGTCCTCACACGCAGATGGAGCGGGGCCAGCAGGGGTCCACACACGGCTGGCGGCCCTCTCCTCTGATCTCACTCTTTGTACAACTTCCCTTATCACTCACTTTGCATATACCGCCACTTTCAAGTCCCTGCACCAAGGCAGCGCCGCTCTGTCTGAGGAGAAGCAGAGGTGCAAACTGTTTAAACACACTATACTATTGGTATAGGGACTGAAAATGGTGCATCCTGACTAGTATTGGTTAATGGCTGGTAGGGATAATAGGTGGTAGCGGCTGGTAGAGTCATAGAAATAGTTGTAGTTAAGTAATTTTAGTAATAGGCGGTAATAATAGTGGCAGTACAGTAAGTAGTAGTAACAAGCTTAGTGATCAAATTTGTCATAATTATCATTGGCAATGGCTATTAACTTTACCTATATTTATTTTATGTTTTTTCATCTTTGTCAGGTTTGTTCAAACTTTCACTGTTGTCCATATTTAAAAAAAAAAACAAACTAAACTTGTCCCCGGGTCACACTCCATACACCCCTCATCCAGACTCTATCCATTCTCTAGAAACATGTTTCTTACCACAATAAACCTTTGTGTCCTCCTTTCTTTCTGCTCTTCTTTTCTTCCTCCTACTTGCTCCTCAGTCCTCTGCTTCTCAGTCCCCTCCTTGCCTCTTTGTGTTTCCCAGCTGGCTGTTTAAGCGCTGTTTGCCATCTGATGTTCCTTAGAGAGGTAATTAAAGGCTGGATCACACGCTCCATGTGTGGAGGTGTGTGCGCACTAGAGAAATAGATTTATTTCATCTTTGCTTTTATACCCCAAAGCCCTCAAACCATTAAATGATTGAACAAATATGTTCAATCAGGTATTACCAAATGCTTGGACTAAGCTTTAATAATGTCTTTACCTTCATTGAAATGTTCGTTTTTAAAGTTTCTAAAATATTTATGTCTGACCAATTCATTGCATCCAACATCAAGTTTGGGCTTAAAGTTTCTATATTATCTAGTGGCTTTGTGGAGCTATTTTACCATCTTTTAAAGGCCCAATATTACGCTAAATGGGTTCTTGTGAGCTTGAAGTTACTTTATAATGTACCTCCTCAACATACTGTACCTGGAGTAGTGTTTTGAGGTATTACCAAATGCTTGGACTAATCAATGCCTTTTTGGACGGATCAATTGGCTGTTGGTTTGTGAGTTTTGGAGCAGTCCTCTCATTGCTTTGCTTGTTTCCCTTTCATAGACCACTTTTGAGGGATATTGCAAATAAGGAATACTCAGCGCAGCTTTAATAATGTCTTTACCTTCATTGAAATGTTCGTTTTTAAAGTTTCTAAAATATTTATGTCTGACCAATTCATTGCATCCAACATCAAGTTTGGGCTTAAAGTTTCTATATTATCTAGTGGCTTTGTGGAGCTATTTTACCATCTTTTAAAGGCCCAATATTACGCTAAATGGGTTCTTGTGAGCTTGAAGTTACTTTATAATGTACCTCCTCAACATACTGTACCTGGAGTAGTGTTTTGTTTCACTTACACATGAGTTTGAGTTGCTTCAAATGCTCCAAATACTCTGTTCCACCTTGTTTTTCAAATGAAGGGCTCCCTTTTATCTTTTGTTATAGAAATTCCAAATCTGAAATTATCCAAATGATTCAAGTGAAGCTCTATGGTATTTAAAAATACAGTGGAGCACTTCCTGTATTACCACATGACATCACAAGGTGGAACAGAGTGTTTTCTGTGTCAGTTGCCAATATTGATGCACAATATCTCTGTAACAATATATCATGCTTCAAAATGTGTTATAGTGACAGGCCTAACTGTACCAAAAGAAACATCCATATTAAGGTGTAGTAGTTTTAAAAGGCACAGAGCTGTCACTTCACATAGTCATAATGTGCTGCTTAATCATCCTTTAGCGTCATTAATCGTAGCTTGACTGTTGTTTATTTTAAATAGCTAGATTTATCATTGTAATAAAACTAAACTATATGACTAATTTGCAAATGACATAAAATAGTACAATGTGGCCGTTGCACTCCAATGGCTGTAATAACTCAAGTGTGAGGAGTTTTGGCTGGAGCTGCACTCGGGGAACAAACAAGCATCATCTGTCCCACTGTTTTGATTCATCTGCAGCTCTGTCTTCACATCTCTGGCCCCGTCGTGTCTGTTACTTGTTTGCTTGTCTTTCTGTCATTGCTTCCATCTGAGCCACACCTTCGGCACACCCCTCTCAATCCATCAAAGAGGGAAGTCGAGGAAGAGAAGTGGAGGAGAGAGAAGAGAGAGATGAAGATTGAAAGAGGGAGAGAGAGGAAGAGAGATGGAGAGTGAGGCAGAGACACAGGTAGATGGAGAGAGATAGAAAAGAGGAGGAGGGGGGATAGAGGAGGAAGGAGGAGTTGAAAGAGTCAGACAGGAGATGTATGCTGAGCTGGTTGTTTGATAACCTCACAGAGGATTCTGCTGCCTTCTTGTAAACCTGAACTTTTCAGTGAAGATAAAAATGTTGTCATGTGTCACAAAGTGAATTGAAGAGGACATGAGCTCTGTCTGATGACTCACAGCTGGATGTGCTGGAGAAGAGAGTTGTGAGGTATGTTCACCCTCATACTGAGTCAGTGTCTCGGTGAAATACTAATTTAAAACATAGTTTTATGTAACATCAACACAAACATGTTGAGAGATTTTTATATTTGAACGACTAAACACTTACAATACTGAACAATTTAAAATATCATCACTAATTAGAGATCAATATGCTTTCTTTTGTTTGCTAATACCACTGGTTGTTTTGGACCAATATGTAGGGGTGATTTAGATTTTCTCCCCCAAGTTATGTAATTTATATTTGTTTCAAACTCACCCACAGGCATTTTTTTTTTTTACCATAAACCCATAAGAGAGCTTTGTAATCACATTTTCCGCAGTTATCTATTTGCCCTAAAATGTTCAAAGAAAGCTTTAAGGGTATTTTTAGGCTGCAGGTCACACAAAACAAACCATCGGCCTGTGCTTGAAATTTAAGACAATGATACATACGCTGATACATAAATAAGTCCAAATATCAGCCTGATATATCAACTCGCACATATCGCACTCTCACTATTATTGGTATATTAATATTTATTATTACATTTATTCTCGAACTGCACACCACTATAAACATCACACCACGTAATCCAACCATATTTCAGTAGCGGAGCTCTGAACTACTACAATAATATCAGACTATTTATTTAAATAATGTGTACAAATCCCTCTGCAGACATGCAGTAGTGTGAATCATATTTATTTGTCTGTAGTCCTGGCCGTACCATTATGGGTGTTTCCAATGCTGGTTAACCACTATGCCTTCTTTTTTTGGTGTATTTTTATTACTGCTCTGAACAGATTTTAAGGAAAGATACCATATGTATTTCGATTGGGCAAATTGGATTTGGGGATTTTATTCTGCAGAAATACAAAAATATGTCCATGTCCAAGATTGGTTTGGCCAAGATGTGAATGTACTCGAACTCCACGATAATACATGGGACTCTGCCCAGTGTTTTCAGCAGTAATGGCAACATTACCAAGAGCACACAATGTACCAAAGATTTTAGATCCAGTATATTGTCCAGTATATCTTCAGTCCTATATTATGCAAATTTTACTCTTGTGATCTTTTAGCCATATTGGATCAGCTACAAACAAATAAACAAACAAAAAAAACATCAAAAAGATACCTGAATTTGTGTTCTGTTTCATTCACACATGTTTGAGTAACCCTTTATATGTCTGTCTACATCTCCTAATATTAAAATGCTCTATTCCACCTTGTGATGTCATGTGGCAGTAGTTTTCAAGTTAACTACATGAATAATCCTGCATTATAAATGCTCTGTTGCACCTTGTGACATCATGACACAGTCGTCCTCAAGTTAACAGCTGCCTTTTACTTTTAGCTCAATTCCAAATGAGTCTAACGAAGGTGTTTGGACATTAAGAACCCAGTGGAGCACTTCCTGTATTCACATGACATCACAAGGTGGGACAGAATGTTTTCCGTTTGAGGGTTTGTGTGTGTTGTTTTTGATGAGAAAACAACATTATAACATAGATCAGAAAATAGCATCATATAGAACCTTTAATCATGTGAATGCAACTGTTGGGCCTAGCAAAACTTTCAAATGTCCAATGTAATTTGCCTTTTTGCTGTGGTAAGGCTTCAATATCACTTTGGCATTCAGAGGTGGTACGCAGCATAACTAGAAATGCAATGCTTGTTTGAGTATTTAATCCATGTAAATAAGGGAGAAAAGTAGTACTATAATAGAGATAAATCGCTTCAATCATGATGCTTAAAGATATTTCCAGTTCAGTAACTCTCCTCTCCTCCTATAGACTATATCATTTTGGTTCCTTGCTTTGCTGTTTGTTTCAATAGCACGTTTTGTTTATTTTAATAAATTAATTCACATTTTTTACATTACAATGAGAGAAATGAAAGAGTTGAAGACACATGACTTGTTCTTGCGGCTCACGTTTTGCCACTTGAGTGTAAGTGTTGCTTTTAATTACACTTGAATGACAATGTGTGTTTCAGGTGTTACTGTGCAGTGTGAGGGTGAAAGGATCATGTATAAATTATAGAAATATTTAAACTTCTTTGTTATAAAAGACACACTAGTAATGACAAGATAAAACGTTTAACTTGATGAGCGTGACAGAGATAAGTTGTGAAAGACTGGACTAAGTTATAGGCACAAAAGAGACATAACGTTATGGCCAATGACATTTGAGCTACAATTCAAATGGAGAAAAGTAGACTTGTTAAAATAGTTGATTATAAACAGATTTAGCAAGAAGTGAGTCAACTAGCAAGAGGTACATGGGAGTAGCTTAAATAAACATAAATAAATGTTTGAAAAGAAGCAGGTGAAAGTAAAAAGGAAAAAAAATAAAAGAAATCAGACACAAAATAAGTAAAATGAAACCCTGCTTTAGTCACATGACCCACTTTGGGGTCTGAGCCAATGAGCCGAGTCCTCAAACGTCGGGCAGACTTGACTGTAGTGTGAATTAATGAGGGATGTCAGGATCCAGTGGTCCACAGCGCCCAGTTTAAAAGCCTCACCGATAGACGGAAACAATGAGAGGTAAATGAAGTAGAGGATTGCGCTGGACCTCACACCAAAGAGGCAAACTACTCACAGCAGCAGCGGGGATCCACCCAATCAGCACCTCGGACAGCTCCCGCTCCCTTCAGCACCACGGACAGCTCCCTTCCCCTCGCAGCACCGCGGACAGCTCCTCACAGTCAGAAGTCGCACCTCCACCAAACACAGGCTCACAGCAGACTGAGTCCTGTCAAACGGCGGGGGTGCCATCTCCCCACCGAGAGCCTGTGAAGTCGAAAAATGGGCAATGCCTAATGAGGCCTGGATTTAATGCTCAAACTGTAGTTAAAATCATCTGACCTTTAGACAATGTGAGAATTAAAAAACACTATTTTCGTTCAAATAAATGTGGAAACCCTATTTTGAGGAGTCCCGAATGAAAATTTTAATTACTTCATTTTCACTTTATTAAACTTCAAACTGAAATAAGCTACATTGAACATGAACAGATGTGCAAAAAAAAAAAAAAGAATGGAGTGGATGTACTAGTTTTAGCAGCTTTGAAAACGTATACATAGAATTATACAAATTAGGCCTGTCACGATAAATACCATATCAACTTATCATTAAACACATGATGCATGGAACAATACTTTTTGGAAGTTAGTATTTATCGTGGATACCTTCATTTTTGTACTAGTGGGAAGAAAAAAGAAGGGTTATTTTTCTGTACTGTGATGAGATTTGAGCTGTAGAAGGTTGAATTATGAACTCCTACACCTCCCAAATTTCTCTGATCTGGCCAAGATTTTCAAACTTAAATCAGGTTATTCATCTTGTTTTCAGATTTATTATCTACTTACTAGTTCTGAGATTGCTTAATTCTAGTCTAGAGGTGCTGTCATTTAAGATAACTCGTCAAGTAAAATGATGTGTCAATGCTGCAAGATAATTTCACTACTTGTACTATCATCATCTATCATTTTCTGATTTTGAGATTTAAGTGTTTATATCTTAAGTTTTTCTGCAGTGCATGACTCATAGACTAACTACTTTGGTGTTGCATTTTATTATTTATTGCATTTTTTTTTGCAATATTGTACATTTAGAATAATTATCGTGTATCGTGACAGACCTAACAAGAGTATATGAGGAGCAAGAAGAGCTGATTATACCTTGGAAGGGTTTGGCCTGGTTAGTTCAGGGATGGGAGGCTACTCTTGTGTCTCTACTCCACATTGCTGGTGTGCTCTTTGGCAAGACACTTTGTCAAGTATGAAAGGCCTGTGAGAGCGAGTGATTAGAGAAGATGAAGATGCAGAGTGGCAGCTTCTCTACCCCAGCTGTGGCTACAATAGTACTCATCTTATTCCAGAAGTTGCTGCGGGCGCTGCCATTGACGTCGGGCTTGTATTATTTCGTAGGAGTCGGCCGATCGCGGTAAATAACCTCAATCTGGACCACGAAGCCGCTTTAAGGCTTTCCAGAGAGTTGATGCGGCGTTGTCTCGTTGGCCACATGAAAAGAAAACATTTTAGACAAATAAACCCACTTTATTTTAGGAGCAAAACATGTTTTCAAATTCTCAGTTTAGTTGAATTTCCGACAAAATAAGCTTAAACCAGCACTGAGTGAATAATGCTCTGTAAAGCACTTAGGGTGTCTAGGAAACTGTTGTATAAATTCAATGCATTATTATGACTTAAATTACTGTATATCTAATTCTGACTTAATTTATATACATGATTATATGTGGTCTTCTCTTTTATGGCTCCAGTATCAGAAGCTGTATAGAGGAAATGGTCTTGTCTTATGCTTAAACGAACGCCATTGTGATACTATTCTATGCAAGTATAGACTGTAAGACCTCGATTGTTGCAGGACTGTTTTCAAGACCTCAGAAGGAGGTGAACGAAGCGCTCGGGATCAGGAGCAAAGCAGAGACGTGACGGAGAGAAGGAACAGGGAATGAGATTAAAGGGAGGAGTAAAATATCTGGAGATCGGCGGTGGAGTTTGCCAGTGATATTAGCCAGGGTGAACGTGAGGACAAGTAGTTTTTCTTTGGAGCCTTCTGTCGTTTCCTTGGCAGCGTGACTTTTCGGATTGTTCCAGTTTGGCAGAACCACTTTGTACTCAACCTCGCTTTTTCACTCTCTTTAACTTAATGTGCAAAATAAACGCGCACTTAGAGCTTTAAATTAATGAATGCGCTGTCAGAAGGAAAGCATTTTTGGTGGCATGTTATGCTCGTGTTTATGGAAAATATTACTAGTTAAAGGTTCACTGCGTAACCTTTCTGCTTGTCTCCATCGATATATTACTGTTTTGACTTGATAGTTTCACAGTATGGAAGTAAATCTATGGAGAAGCAAACCTGGACATGGTAAGAATTTGTTTTTAGGTATTTTTTTGAGCTATAAAACACCTTAAATATAACAAATGCATGTGTTTAATGTGTTTAATGCCCTACTGTGGAACATTCCAGGCAAAGAAATGACAGACCGTCCACTAGAAAAGAAAACTTTAAAGAGCTCATTCATATTTGCAATTCTTAATAACTAAAAGTACCTCAAATATGCTGTTCTTTACCACTTCTTTTAGGATTTAATTGTGGTAATTACATTTACATTTAGTCCTTTTTACTAGTGTATTCTGACAGTTGTATTCTTCACCATCGCCTGAATATAAAGAAGTTATCTACAGTGTGGCAACAATGACAAGAACTCAATCCAGTGATTAACAGCCTGAGAGAATTTGGGCACAAATCAATGTACGTTACAGCTCTGAGTGGCAGGTGACGAACGCTGCTCAATTGTGTCATCTTTTTCTAATGGCGTTTTGTAAAGTCTTTTCTATCTGCGTTAGAACTCATCAGGCTCATCAGCTTTTCATTTGAAGTAAACAACATATCGGCCTGTCACCATAATGACTATATCGACTTCTTATTTCATATAGGAAAACTGGAACTATATCATTTTTGGACTCAAAATTTATCACGGATACAATTTCTTTACATATGGGGATACATTAAGATAAGATTTGAGCAGTAGAGGGTTGAATAAGTCACTTCAATGTATTGGTTCATTTTGCTGTTTATTTGCCTTTTAATGGTACAGTATATGTAAAAAATGGTTTATGTGGATTATCCTGCTTTGTGTCAGTGGCATAAAGTTGTTTCTATACTATTGTTTATCTATTATTTCTCTGTAGCAATATATCATACTTTGAATTTGTTTATGTTGGATGATATGGCTCAAAATCCTCTTATTGATCAATCAGATTTTTTATACAGTGGATTTCATATTAAAAAAAACCAAAACAAAACAAAAAAACAATTACTGCATGCATTATCAATGCGAACTTTTAACTATCTGACTCTAACCTTTAAAAAAAATACATTTATTATTAAGTCCGAACTCTTCAAAGAACACGCTTTTACAGTCATTAGGATCGGCTGTGGCTCAGTTAAGTGACTCAAAACAGCGCAGTGCTTCTCCTCCAGCAGAGTCTATACAGAAACCAGTCATATAGAAATTTCACACATTTTTTCTAGCATGACTTTAGAATTTTAGACAAAGGTCTATGTTTATGCTTTGTGTTTGTTGAGTAAAACTCAGTTTATTGCATTATATCATTTTATAAAGACAATTGTGAAAGTCAAATGTTATTGCCAGCTCTTGTATCTGCAGTAAATAGTCAAAAGAACTGGCTTTGTTCTGCAGGCAGAACTAGATGTGGCCTGATTCAGCAGACAAGATCCAATCTGGTCATTTTCATGTAAGACATTTGACAAAATAAGTGCTTTTTCAGATTTAGTTTTGTAAGGCTTCATGTTACTGTAACCCACATTTAGTAAAAAGAAAATCAGTTTTCTGTCATGCCGCCCAATCTCTCCACTTCTTTTTACGGAGTCACACAGTTCATTCCTCCTCCACAACATCCTGTCATTTCTTCAATATTCTTTGATTAAATACTTATTTGTAACTAGTTCTGTCACAACAACAAAATTTAAAGTAGATCTATTGCAGATGAAAATATAGAGGTAAATGATATTAAAGGCTACTTACATGATAACCCTAAAGCAGGATCCTCTAAAAACTATATGTACAGCATGAACATGAGCTGCAATAGTTAAATAATGACCAATACAAAACTTTTATTCAACCCTCTTTATCTCAAATTGTACTGTAGTGCAGAAAAATAAGAAAGTTCCCACTAGTACAATGAAAACATACCACAAAAAATACTGACCCCCACTGAGAGAAGAGTTCCATCTAAAACAGACAATATTTTTGAGGGTTGTAGGGCTGATTTAGATGATTTTCCTCATATTATGCAGTTTCAATTGACTATAGACTTACTCACAGCCCTTTTTTAGCCCAAACCCATAAGGGAACAGTGTAGTCTTAAAGTGTTTAAATAAAGCTTTGTGTGTACTTTCAGGCAGCAGATTGACTAGAACTAAATATCGGCCTGTGCTAGAAATGTAAGTCAGAATGCCGATATGATAAAAAGTCTGCCATATATATCAGTAGTATGGCTCTAATCCTAACTTTAACCGAAGTAACTGTCCCTGTATCCCCTCTCGAGCCTTTAGCCGCTCTAACATTTCCAAGTCAAGTGTTCAGAGCCACTCCAGTCCAACAAGGTGAGAGATTGGCCGAGTTTGTCACACAGCAGTTTGCAGCAGTGGAAGATTGCTCTCAGACGAGGGACTATTTTCTAAGAGCCTCCCCTGCACCATTTGACTCACTATGTGTTTCATTTCATTTGGCTGGAAGGATGTATTTCCGTATGGCTGGTGACTGTGAGTTTGTCCTTTTGACCTCTCCACTGATTAACATGTAGTGGCTGATCTGAGCGGGGCGTGTGGGGGGAGTTTGAGACATAGGGGGCGTCACTGAGGGGACAGCTGTCAGAGGAGAGCTGGACCTAATGATTGTCATGCATCACGGTGCAGACTAGACTACGCTGAAACTAATCCAAAACTATACTCGGACTAAACCTTGATAAATGTCACTCAACTAGCACGTATGGACTGGACTGAACATGGACGGAACATAATCGTCTGAAAAAATGTCAAAAAACGTAGGATTCAAGAACTACATCAGAATATGTTTGTATTCAATGATGATGGGAATACACTGGACTTGCAAGTAAATAGTCCCTGTAGTAGACAACATTGTGATAATGTATAGAGGCTAATGATACAGTTGTCTGTTTTCATCACCTCCTGTAACCGCATGAATGCACTTTGGTGTCTGTTTGATATTAACAATTTATGTTTATCCATCCATCCATTTTCTCCCGCTTAATCTGACTGGGTCGCGGGGGCAGCACTGCCCATTAGTCTGTGCACCAGACCCAGACCCTATGAACCCCTCTGCGGGTGGTGAGCCCACAGGAGGGAGGGACTCCCCTACAGTCCCTGATTGTAAACTGTTCATAGGGTGTTCACTGTCCCTCATGCAAACCCCACACAGAGGCCCAGGCGGCACGAGAATTGAACCTGTAACCTTCTTGCTGTGAGGCATGAGTGTTGCCACTCAGCCACCGTGCCGCCTATTACAATTTATATATTATATTTATATATTTATATATTTTTAATTACTTACATATAATGGTGCACGGAGCAAGGCAACCTGTCTCATTACATATGTTTTTATGTCCAAATCCAGGTTTCCAATCCAGATAAATGTTCCGTATCTGTGCTGATATCCAATAGCAGTTATGGGATAATTACATACAGTCTTACTGTGCACTTATTGTCTGACATAACAAGTGAATTCCTCCGCCTTGAGATGAATATACGTGGTTGTATCTTATCTTTTTGGTGATATATCGTAGCATCCTGTTGTGTGTGTGTGGGTGCTGTTTGGGCCCATACGTCACCCCCCTGTCTGCTCCTCTTTGCCCCTGGGCCTGTACACTTGTGTGCACATGCTCTGTGCCTGTAGCGTGCTGCCTGACAGCATGTCACAAAGCTTTCTAATTGTGGTTAAAAGATGGCAGCTCAGAGTCGGCGTAATTTATCATTGAGCCTCTCACAAACAGCTCCACAAGTAGGTTACGCCTGGTGGCACACACGCTTCACTTTTCACTTCACTGGAGACTACGCTGTCATGGGAAAACCTGTAGTTTTTGTTTATTTTTCTGTCCGACGCTGTAGTGATAAAAGTGGGTCAGTTGTTGTATACTCTCCCTAAACACACACCTTAATTAAATGTAACCCAAATAGAGATTTTTTTTTAAATAAACAAATTATGTAGTAATTTGCACTTTGGCCACCATCTTGTCCTCATTTTAATGGGACAGCAAGAGATGGTGTCATTTCATCTTAACAGGCCACTATGTGCATGTTCTTAGAGTTAAATAGAGTTAAACTTGGCATCTCCATGGAGACAATCAGATGATGCTTCCAGGCCAAGTTACAGGTCAGATCTGTAGAGGTGAACCTGTTTGCAATAAAAAAGCTCATATTTTTTAAGGTATGTTTTGAGCAATAACAACACCTGTAATGTCATAGGAAAATGTTTAATGTCACACTGTGGAACATTCCAGGTAAATCAATATAATCTCCATGGTGGCAAACTGATGCCGACCCTCCCACCTGAAGTTACATAGATATTCCTCAGGGAATATCTTGGTTTATTGGATCAAGTCTCCTTAGGCACGGCACTGAACTCTGGTTATTACAGTTCACAATCATATCAAGTGTTGGCACTTCTGTTTGGCAGAAAGGCACAAGGTCAGACTGAAGCAGTACACATGGGCCTGTCACCATTACTATACTATATTACTACATGACTTATCGTTCAATATATGAAAGCTGGAACAATGTTTTTTTGGGTTCAAAATTGGGGTGTACATTTTTGTTACACTACTGGGAAATCTTTGGTTATTTTTAGGTATTTTAGATTTAGACCATAACACTCTGAATGAATAACTTCTCTGACTTCTTACAGATGCAAATTCAAGTGTTTCATTCTGCTTTGTATTTACTGCAGTTTGTGTTTTTTAACCATATTGTACATTTAGAATAGTTTTTTTTTGGATATACTGAAATAAAAACAGTCTGTGCTTCCCCCTCCTTCCATCTCCTCCATCTCCTCCACAGTTCTCCTGCACTGTGCCTGTGTACACATTTGTTTTATGTTTTTGCCTCACACACGCTGCTCATGTGTGTCCTTTTCTTTTGGATGCTGTTCTGACTTCATTATGCTTTTGTTCTGTTTGATGCTTGCCTTTTTTGAAATATGAAGAGCTCTGAAGTAACCATGACACAACTTGTGTGGGAGGTTTGTCTCACCGTTTCCACTCTGATCTAAAGTCAGGTACCCCCATTGTAAAGGCGCACTGTGTAACTTTTTGGGTGCTCATTTCCATATAAAAAAGTTATTGCTTTGTCTGGAGTGATCCACAGTATGGCATTTAACTTGCTTATCATCATTGACACAGGAGGGTAAAGTTATGGCCAAGTTATGGGTCAGATCTGTGGAGAAGTGACCCTACTCAGAGTAAGAATTGAGTATTTTCAAGGTACTTTTGAGCAATAGAAATGGAACAAAAGTTAACTGCTATGTTAGACTTAGACAAACTTTATTGATCTACAAAGGGTAATTATTTGGACACAGTAGCTCACACATCACAATATATTATAATAAAAAAGCGCAAAAATACAAATGGTAATAATAAATTCAAAATTAAGTCGCCAAAAATATATTTTATGTGACTTTCCAGGCAGGGAAAAACATCATAACCAAAACAAGCAGATAACATGTCCCCAGCAGAAAAGTGACTCAGTGCAGCTTTAAAACAGCTCGTACGTTCCTCCAGAGCAGAGATTGGACACTGCTGCTGTTGGTGTGTGTGGGGCACGGTTCCTGTGGGTCAAGATTAAAGGATTTCCTGTCGGGAAAGTGGCTCGCCCGCCGGAAGGGAAGTCGGAGAGAGAGGCAGAGGTTTAAGGAAGAGTTGCTTTAAAGTACAGTGTAGTCAGACTGCTCACCTGCAGGGGGAGGCTAACTAACCACACACTGCACTGGCCTTCATCACAGTGAGCTTCATCACAGTGAGCTTCATCACAGTGAGCTTCATCACAGTGAGCTTCACAGGAAGAGTGGGGAGACAAAAGAGCTGTGATAGTGTGGGGTCCACTCCAATCAATCCAATCCACTTTATTTCTATAGCACATTTCATAAACAACAGTTTCCAAAGTGCTGCACAAATACAGACTAAATGCAACAATAATAATATAATAATAAAACAAATACTCATTAAACACAAATAAAACATATTAGTCCTAAAACAATTCAACAATTCAAACACTCAGGCTTATATCAGTGTAGCAAGTTAAATTATTCACTTAATATGACCTTTTTAAGTCAATAAATTTATGCTTTTTTTGGACAAGCTTTTCTGTAATTTAGATGTGTTGAAAAAAATATTGTAAATCGTGTTTGTTGGTATCAAAAAGATGAGCAAGTCTGTGAAAAGCTGTGCACTTCTTTCTTTCTCTGCACTTTTTTTGGTTTGTTTTTTACACATCACCATAGCAAGAAGTGTAATGTGAGATTTAATTGTATTTTTTAATGTATTTTATAATTATAAGGTGCTTCTTACTAGTACATCTCTGTTTATATGAAATCCTAATGCGTTTAACATCTGTCAGTGCCGAGCCCCTTTGAGTTGGTCAGTCATTGCACACGGCATGTCTTTAGTTGACCAAGAATGTCTTTAGTTGACCACTGCCATATTAGAATCTAGATTGTAAGCGGTCCTCAAGGCTTATCTCAGCAGCAACATAATAAAAAGATTTCTCCTGATCTGGTCTTGTGGGAGGTGAAAGAAGCAGAGTAATGATTTGGGTAAATGGCCTGAGGTTAAAGTGGAGCTGCTCATTCCCAGAGTGAGGGAGAGTGCAGTCATGTGGCTGCTCCAGGAGGCCTGTCTACTCGGCGTCTGCTACTTGGCCACTGCACGAGGAGGTTAACCAATCCCGAGTGTCTGTGTGTGGATGGGTATTTATCACACTGTAGGGACTGAAGTCTGTATACACACTGGTACTGGGATCCCTGACGTAAATCCTTTATTATTAGATGGAACGACATGATTTAAAGTTAACAAATTAGGTAAGTTGAGGTGCTATCTGTGGCTTGCATCTCCATGAAAGTAAGCCAATGTAGTAAAGCAATGTAGTGTGTGTATGTGTGGAAGCAGCGCGGTTGGAAATCACTGTGACGGATATTCACACACACTCGTACACACAAGCTAAGCAGACAGGGAAGCAAACAGTCATGTTTATTTGAATGGGCATTCACATGGAGACAGTGGTGAATAGTGTAGTGGCTGCTGAGTTAACATGTGCACTGTGGTGTCCCCGTGTCACTGACTCATGCTCTGACAATGAGAGCGGCCGAGCCCTCTGTAATGTACGCCGCTCCAGCACACACACTGTCTGCTCTCACTGGCCCAGTGCATCCACAACTGTTTTACAGAGACACAATAACACCGGGATCCAGAGGCCACGGGCTGAAGGAGCTGTTTCCCTCCATAGGTCATACTTTAATCCTCAGAAATGTAAAGCATAAAGGTTTGAATGTGCACTCCTCACAGATAACAGTTGCTGATAACCATAGTCAGAGCTATAGTCCTGTCATGATAACACATTTTAAAGTGAGATAAATTGCTGAAGAAGATATAAACCATATGACATTAACAATGCAATGCCATTATGCCTCTGACATAATGCAATAACCTTAAATTAAGATTATCCCAACAAAACAGTTGAACTAAACCATTTAGAGCAGAATGAAACTATTTAGTTGGTACAGAAAAATAACAAAGTTCCCCACAGGTTCACAGAAAAAGTACCTGGCCCCTAAAAATGATTCTTTATCTTCATTATCGCGACAGGCTTTATCATAGCCATTTATCATACAAATAATATCATTTACTAAAGTCACTTTTCCTGCTGTTATTTGTCCATCTGCTGTGCTGGTCACAGCCACTGTCAGAGACACTTCTTGTGCATGATTGTGTCATTGAATGATGTACAGTCTGGGCTGAAGTATATGTCACTCTCTAAAAGAGTCTGGACATCCCTCATAGGCACTTCTGATCAGGAAGAAACGTTTTAGAGGTTCTGTCATAGAGTTAGAACATGTGTGTGTTGAAGTCCCAGATGCTCGAGCCAAAGGTCACACACAAGTGTGTGATGTTTATAGCCCGTGTGTATTTATAAAGTGTGAAGTGTGTGGAGAGGGTGGTCTGCTCGTGGCCATTCTTCTTAGTCCTCTGTGAGTGGAGGTGCCATCTATCGCTGTCCGTCTGAAAGTGAGGAGGACCACAGTGATGTGATGACACACAGCTGCTTGGGTTCTGCTCTCTGCACAGATTAACGTCAAAGGTTCATGCGGTGACTCTAAGTTGATGTGACGTTTAAAGAAGCTTAGGGAGATTACGCCTCATATTCACATTCATCAAGATAACGTTATAGTCTGGTCAATTGTCAAACAGATCAGTGGAGGAACTACAACAAAATAAAACACACAAAAGTTGAGAGGTCCAGAAAACTTTGGTACCTTCCAATTATGTAAAAAAAACAAAAAAAAACAATACAACTTCCTGGTGGAGGATACACTACCTGCTTCTATGGAGATTTCTTTACTTTTAAAAGTTTACGTACAGTATCTATTCTGCATGTATTCAATTCCACTGAAAACAGGCATTTTTATCGTGAGTGTGGACATCTTCCAACAGACAAACATGGCTCTAGTCAAATGCCACACTCTGGAACATTCCAGACAATACAATAACATTTCCATGGACACAAGCAGACAGTGGATGCCAGAAAAGTTGGATATCACACCTTTACCTTCACAATTCTCAGAATGAAAGTGCGGGCATAAGACTTGCTGTTTTGAGTTGTAAGATTAATAGTGGCTCAGAACACCTCCCACTATAGCATATCTGTATCTGCATCCACCACTCCAGTCATTTTGGGAAGTTTAAAGTAGACCTATTATGCAAAATTGACTTTTATGAGATTTTAACTATATTATAGTTGTTTTCTCTCACCATTTACTCCTCTGAAGCTGTGTTTGGAGTGATTCATGCACGTTTGAGCAATCTTAAATCACTTTTTTACAAGAAGCCATTTTGCCTATCAACCCCCATGTTCAGTGCCACCGGCACACACCCACTGCTGTGTTGCTGTGTACTGCAGCTGCAGCTTTATTCATAATGCACTTTAAAAGCAACACACATTGATCAAAGTGGTACAGATCATAACCATTTAAAACAATAAAAACAATAAAACAACATATGTACTTAGTTCATTCCCCGATTTTATTTTCTTAATCAGCGACTCTTAGGATTCAGCAGCTTCGTGTATGTATGAATGAAACAAAACAAAAAAAAACAACTGCAAGTGTGATGTGCCTCTATACATGGAACTGCTCTTTAGTTGTGATGACATTTACAGCTCCCTTTGGGCACAGCAGTTTTCTAACACAGAAATTAGCAGACTTCTTTCTTTTGTTTTAAACCAATATTGCAATTTAAAAATTCAGAATTATAACAATCCATAATCTATCTCGTCTATAATGATCCATGAGTGTCATAGATTAGGACTAAATGAGACACAAGCACAACAGATCTTCTTTAAAACTCACTCACTTCTGTTCCATTTTTTACTTTGTTAATTCTCATTAGTGGTGTAAAACTTTTCACTTATTTACTCCCAGCTTGCCCTGTCATTGAGTAAACTCCTGTAAACGCCTGATAGAAACGGTGCAACTAGCAGCGAGCTTAATTATGTGTCCCCTTGTTTATTTATTCAAATCCTCATTAGCCAACACTGAAGCAACAGCTCGATTGTCTTTTATAAGCGGAAACACACTCCCGAGTCTCTGCAGTAGTTTGTGCAGGGTTCACCGGGCCGATACGCTACATCACTCACACACCGGGCCTCAGAGCCAGACAATGATGGGCTTCTTAAGGATTTGCTATAAGCCAAACGCGCTCCTTTCCCACACCTCCATCCTCCGCTGTGCTCAGGAGATTGACAGTTTGTTTGTTTGTTTGGACTAGAGCTGGAGTTGTGCATGTTGGACCAGTATGAACCGAAACAAGAACCAAAACTGGAACTAGCGACGGTAATGATGTCGGTGTAATGCACTTTTTATAAGGCTGGAAAAAGAATCAAATCTAATTGAGATGGATTCAGTCATTTCTATGCAAGGGAAGTTTATTTGTATAGCAATTTGTGCACGATGTAACTCAAAGTGCTTTACTGAATAAGAAAGATGAAAAAAATTACAACACAAACAAACATAAATAATCATCATGAAATTAGCACTAAAGGAAAACAGATCAGCTTGTGTCTTTTTAATTGAGACGTTTACAGTCAATCGTGTTCTGGAGTAGAGTTCAGACTGTGCAGGTTTAAATAAAACTATTTTTGTGTGTGAAATGATCTCTAGTGTATATTGTGTGGGTTTTTTTTTTCAGTAAATGAATATTGAAAACATTTGTACTTGTTTTTAGTAAGTCAAAATGAAATATTATTGGTCGATATGCGAAAATAAAGATATTAACTATGATTTAAATTTTTTTGGCATGATGTAACTCAAAGTGCTTTAAAGAATAAGAAAGATTAAAAAATTACAATACAAACAAACATAAATAATCATCATGAAATGTGTCTTTTTAATTGAGACGTTTACAGTCAATTGTGTTTTGGAGTAGAGTTCAGACTGTGGAGGGGTAAATAAAACTATTTTTGTGTGTGAAAAATGATCTAGTGTAGTTTTTTTTAGTAAATGAATATTGAAAACATTTGTACTTGTTTTTAGTAAGTCAAAATGAAATATTATTGGTCGATATGAGAAAATACAAAAGATATTAACTATGATTTAATTTTTTTGGTCATATCACCCACTCAGCCCTAGTTTTTATACTGGTTTTGGAAACTTAGATGTGACCTGGTAGGATCTCGATTGTTCTTTTATAATACGTCTTTTCAATGTGTTGGGAACAAAATCACTTTTATAAGCAAGAAGAAGTGGGTCGGAACAGAATCCGCCAACCAGAAGCTTCATTATTACCGAATTAACATTAAGTTTATAAATAATGGGTGTTTGTTTCGGATTGTCTCATTAGATTGCCATAGGTCTGGAGAAATATTTAGTCACACATTGCTCCTACGGTGCAAAAGCTTCCTGCACTTTGAGTATCAACAGTGCCGGAGTTTCTTTAGTAGTTATGAATTGATTGCCTAGTGCATTGCCAATGATAACGATTATATTTTCTTGTTTTATTGCCACAGTTATTCAAAAATGTTCTACAATTAGTATTTCGCATTCAAATACCATTCAGTGCCACCTGTCTTTGGAACGATTTCAGATTTAAAATACCTCCTGGCAAGTGCTTCTGTACCCCCGGTTGGGAAACACTGTTGTAAGAGTCGAGCTAGTTTCCAAAAAAGTAAAATGCCATCTAAGAATTACATTATAATATTCAGTTACTTTAAGGTGCGGTGTAGTGCCAAATGAAACCTGTATTTCTTGTGGGGTGAATAGTTGCCAATATGCTTTTGGTTAGAGGTGATGCACTACTACTTCTACTACTACTTTGTTCCTTCCTCTCTCTCTTTATCCTCTTGAATCTGTCCATTTAACACCTTGTCCCTTTCCCTCTCACATTTTTTGTCTCCCCTATACCATCTCTTTCATTATCTCTGCCAGAAAAACATAAAACATCTCGAGTTGCCGGTGCGAACACAGAATAGAAAGAAAAATGGACGGGCATCGGTCATTTTCAGCAG
>JACN01065344.1:0-10563 GCA_000787155.1 Scartelaos histophorus
GAACATACATGACAGAAGCATGAATGTTACAAAATTACAACAACAATAAAATTTACATTAAACAATGATCAGGCCTTAAATACAATTTTCCAACCCTACAAACTTACAATCTTAGTCAATTTTGCACAAAACTCCATTAACATTCACTCAGCTCATTATTCACACCTAGCCAGGCTGGCGCCACCTAGCGCCTCCGCTCAATTTCATTTTACTCCAGCTACTAGGTCAGGAAACGACAAATCAGGGACGGTCCGCTTGCGAACGAAAAACATCTTGCGAGCGAAAAACAGTCGCCCAATCAGCGAACAGAGACGAGGCCGTGACGTCTAACGTAAGCGTCCATCCGGGTCTGTTTGTAGTTTTGTAGCCAAGCTAGCTTTGTAGCCAAGCTAGCTGCACAGAAACGGCAACGATCGCTGACACTCATGCTTTTCGGACTACACTGACTGTTTGGGCGCATTACACAAGTCACGTCCGGGTATGAGCAGAAAGCAGCGATTGGTTAAAGCAAAAAAGAACCCACCCACTGTGGAGCGAACGAATCCCAATGGCGCGAGGTCAGACGGTTTCCACGGAGTGAAAGAAACACGGAGTGAAACCGTCTGATGCATCAGGCTAATTCACACCCACATGCAGCATACAATACTAAAACAGTCCATAAAAGTTACACAATATATCAATAGTGTGTGCAAGTTTGGTTTGCCCAGAGCCAGTTTTTCATGTGCATCTAAATGTGTGTCTAAAACGTTACATACTATGGCTTTAACTTTACAAATTCAATGTATTTTTGTTGTTTTAGGGTATTTTTAAAATGTGGAGCTGCTAAAAGACAACAGAGTCTCTGATGTGAGCTGCCATACTTCCCATACGAGTTCAGTCATCCCTGTTTGAAATGTAACTATAGGGGAGTTCACCAGTTCCACGGCGCCCCTCTGAACACCCCGACACACTTACCCCCTGGTGGTTGTAACATGTTTGACAATCTAGCCCATCTCGCCGCTAATGATGCGCCGGGTTATTTGCAGTACGTGCGTGGAGGAGAGAAAGACGTCATCACTGCGAGCGGCTCTGGAGAGTTGAAACCCACACAACAGTCGCGTTAGTCGTACTTCTCGACCGAGTTCGTCTTCAAGAGCTGCTTCGCGAGGTCAGAAGGTCATAGATTCAAGTTTGTACGGAAAATATTGTGAGATGATTAAAACAAAAACAGGAAATAGGATAGCTGGTTGTGTTTAGTTGCGTATTTGATCTTTTTGTTGTTTTGTAACCAGACAATTACTATGACTGGAGTCGTCAATGTGCAAGAATGCAGTAAAGTTATGCACTTGGCGGAGTTTTGAACTGGTGACATTCTGGTTACAGGGTGAACAGTCAGGTATTGATACTTTGCAGCTGATGTAAAGTGCAAGTACTGCTCTGCTACTCACGTAAGACTAAATAAAAGTAAGTAAAACTAATCTGAGCTTTATTTTTTACACAGTCTGGCTCGAGGTGACTTAGTTAGTACGACGGGGAAAGTGATTTGTGCTGTTAAACAAGTCGATCTTATATACTGTGACCAGCTTTTGAGAGCTCAGGTGGCGTCTTAAATAGGGCGTGGCAGGTCATAAAGGCACAGTGACCCCAAAAACACAACATAATTCAAAATACAAAGACAATCATTAGACAATATGAATAATCGTATTGCTAATAATAATAGAAAAATGATAAAAATACTAAAATATAACAGACATACATATAGATATTATATTAACACCCAACTATGGAGTAAGACTGGCGTGATTTACACATAACTATATCATATAACTCAGCCCATGTACAACCCGACAGAGACAAAGTGACAGATCTATTTACAAGAAAATACCCAAATTAAAATCATCATTAAGACCTTTTGGAGCTAAAGTTTGGAGCGTATGGATCCAAAATGCCTCCTTTTGTTTGAGTAGGCGGAGGAGGGACACTTCACACGACAAAACTGCAGTGCACGGATCAGATGACTAAGGTGACAAAGCTTTTACGGCATCCAGCCATAGACTGTATATATGAATGGACATAGCTAACGCGCTAGCCGTCGCGTGCCAAATAGGAAGTCCGACAGGAGGCTGTTCCGGCTCCTTCTCACCCTGGCTCCCATTGACTTGCATTGAGATCTTGTCGCCTCTCTCTCTGTAACTACTGCGGTTAGCCTCGTCATTTTGGTCTTAAAATGTTCGTATTAACCCGCTCTATATGATCCTGAATTTTTTTTTTCGATATTTTGTTCCTAAATCAAGATATGAACATAAATAACGGACCAATCAGATGCCTTCATTCCCCGTGGTCGCTCTCGCTAGCGTTAGCAACAGGTTTGATTGACAGCCGGTGCGTTTCGTTGCTAAGTAAGCCCCCTTTCCCGCTCTCCGGCCCCTTCCACTGTCGGGGGCGTGGCCCCGTTTGGACAGGTTAACGACCTCAATCGTGATTGGCTCTTGTAATTGCTATGATACTCGCGGTCGGATTTCCAAATATGGACACTGGCTCCAAATCTGCTCCTGTAACTGTTAGCATGGGGAGCCTCATTTGAGCGGCGCTGAATCCTATGGGTGACGTCACACTCGCTTAGTCCATTCATATATACAGTCTATGCATCCAGCATGGCCAAGTTCACATAGAAAGTCCACTCTTGCTGTTGAACCATTGAATCTAACTTATTCGATGGACGATACGTCACTTGCACCTCCTGCCTTCATGGAGATGTTTGGCGTTGAACATAAATATCTTGCATTATCTTATTTCTTATATTATCTTATTTATTAAAACAAACCTATTACGCAAAATCAGCTTTTTAGAGCTTTTAACCATGTTGTTTCCCCTCCTCATTTACCCTAACAAAGTTCTATCTGAGATGAACTGTGCATGTTTGAATGAGCTTTACTTATTTCCCTTTTTCTCCGGAATCAGCATATGCTCACTGTACTTTTACTTTTATTTTCTGGGAATTTTGGTTCTAATTTTGGTTCAAATGAAAAATAATCCACAATTTGCAAGTGTGACCTGCAGCTATGGAGATGCTCAAAGCTTCACAGCAGCTCAACTTCTTCACAGTTGTCCAAAGTTATTCCTCATTTATGCATTCTGAGCTTTCTAATTATTCAGTGATGAGTTTTGCAGCTTTCGGACGCCTGAATGGAGCTACGCTAACAACAAGTATGTCTCCCATTTTTACACAATAAACATTACAGACTAAAGGTAAAAAAAAAAAACGCAAGTCTAGCTGTGTTTTCTGGATGAGGTAATACTATTCTACCATGTCTTAAACTTCACAAGAGTGCATTTTGCGTTTTAACAAAACCGTGTAGACAATTTTCATCATTCCTCCCCATTTCGCAACACAAACTTTCCGTCGCATCTCCCCTCCTTTCCTCACGAGTCTTCTTTGTTATTTGATTTCCCAGTCCCAAGAGTTCAAACTTTGCCTCCTCATCTGTAGCTGCAGCTCCGCACAGGCTCTACAGAGGAGCATATAGACGGCGGCGCATATAGACGAGCCGCACGAGGGATGAAAATGTGACAACACTGAGGAACCTACAGGAACCTGCCAATCTACACAGAAGAACGCTATTTTTGCTCATTTGAAAACATATCCGTCACTGCTGCATGTGCACGGTGGAAACAAGGGGGGATGTGGTGTCGAATTGTGGGTAATATTGTAGTTTCTTGCCTATTAGATTTGTTTAAAAGAGCCCTGTCTGTTAAAATGTAATAAATACGAACGTCATCTGCAAAATGTCGATAAAAATTCCACCAAATTTGACCTCCTGTAATTCTGCAAAGCTCCTCAGGTAATTCTAACCTCATGCAAACACTCACATCTGCGTATTGAAGCTTAAAGTGATTAAAAATATATAATAAATGACTCTCTCTTTGTTATTGTAATATTTTGTGATGTGCGATGTGCTTTTGTGTCCATGCAATTTCCCTTATGAATCAATAAAGATTGTCCCATTTAAGGTCCAAATACAAACTAAATCAACGATATTTATTCTCCACGTACAATAATCCAACCTAGTTATCATTTGTTGCACAATTAAAAAGTAAAAAAACATAAATCAAACTATGGTAAAGATGTAACCAGCAGCATGGAGCCTTTAAGGAGAAGTTTGGGTGTTTTTGGTACAAAGTTTGTATTTTGTATTGTGTGTAGTTGGTGTGTTTATCAGTTTATCATGTAAATGTACCAAAAAAAAAACAAAAAAAACTGCAAATGTACAAAAAAAATCAGATTACAATTTGATTTGATAATTTTAAATGTTGCTTTTGTGAAAGAAAATAGACTAATATAATTCAGTTCATTTTTCAGTTCATTTCAGTTCTTTTTATTAAGAACACATAATATCTGGTTCACAGTAAATAAGTAAAATCTATATATATAAAAAATATCCAGTGCATATAATGTATCAAGACCACCAATGTCTCCATAGCTCAAATGTGAATCTGACAGAACTTCTCACACGACTCACTAGAGTCTGAATGACTTGATTGTTCAGATTCACGGCTCTACACATAAATGAATAAATATAACATCTACTCGTGACAACACAGGGTCTCACACCACACTACAAGTATTTCACTGGTACTACAAAACCTCGCCACTTGCAGTAATATTCTCAAAGAGTCATTATAGGTCAAACTCTGGATTGTCTTTGTAGCTGCGCCAGGACGAGCAGAAACATTTGAAAAGTGCGATTTTGACGTCAGTGGAGCACATGGAGAACTTATGGACAAACATATTGGGCCATAAAGCTGCTGCCTGTACATGTGTCATCTGAGAGGTCACTGACATAATGTCCAAGATATTTCACTCATCTGTGAGTTGGAGGGCATTACCGCGCTTCTTTTCCTCTTTTGATTTTATAATCATAATGTGGCTTTTCAGACCATTGTATTTAATGTCATGTTCAATGCCAAACTGGGAACAGATATTTAAAAGCTGCTGTAAAGCTGCGCTCTAAGGGCATAGCAGTACGAGACAGAACAGTTACACAGAATTTCCAACAAAACATACAGTTTTCATTAAGTTTTCATTCATTAAACAGCACAGATCAGGTCATCAACGTAAATATTAAACAAAAGGGGAGACAGGATTCCACCCTGATGAACTCGATTACTAGAATCACCACATGGACTGAAACATGGACCAGAAAAAAGTATTCTAGTAAGGTTCTCTGGAATATCTGTTAATTTGTTGAACACTTTTCCATGGTTAATCTGATGAAACGCTTTAGAAGCATCCAGAAAACACATGAATATAATGGACTGAGGGGAATTATCTTTATGTAACATCTCCTTAGATGCAAATATACATGTGTCTGTGCTCATGCTTAAAGCCAAGCGGATTAGCTGTAGTGTAGAGATATGGCTCGAGTCTGGTCCACAGAATCCTCTCTAGCACTTCGATAATGATCTGGACAGCGCTCATGTTCATGTCACTAATTTTGATCATTTTATTTTGTATTACGGGGCCAAAACAACAGACAGGAGAGACTGTGACAAAAGGCCATGTACCAAACACCCAGTAAAGCGGATGGTTAGTGGTAATTCAAACTTCAGGTGTTCAGATGTCTCCTGGTCTGTTCCACTGGATTTGTTGTTCTTGAGCCTAGAGACGGCATCAAATACCTCTTGAGGAGTAATTATAACTAAAGCCTCCATCTTAAAAGAAACATTTATATCGTGTTTTAACACAATCAAACAGGTCATCGCTGAAACATCTCCACAGCTGACAGATGTGCTTAGAGCCACTCAGCATATAATATAAAAAAATAACTGTCCAAATGCATTGTGCTAAATGTCACGAGTGCAGTTCGGTCTCCAGCGCTGGCTTTGTGCGGTAAGAAAGTGATAGAAAGTTAAATCCTTCACGAATACTTCACAATATTAAAGTCAAATGAACGTTTCAGTGGAAAAAAGCAGGTAAAATAAGTGTAATAAGAGTTTGTGGAGATGTCACTCACAGTAAGGTCACATGTTTTTCACATGTTTGCAATTTTTTCAAAGCAAAGAACTGAAAAACAAAACATTTTAATTAGTTTTAAGTAAAATACTGTGGCGTTAACTTTACAAATTCACTTTTTTTTTTGTTATTTTAGCATAATTTTAAAATGTGTGTTGGTACTAAGAGTGTTTAGGCTAAAAGTACCCAATTTCCAGATGTGTCTCCATGGCAACAAAAAAAAACAATTAAAAAAAAAAGGGAAGCCAAGCAAGCTTAGGCCTGGTTAGTACTTGGATGGGAGACTGCCTGGGAATAGCAGGTACTATAAGCATTTTTATTCAATTCAATGTAAATTGTTTAAAAAAAAAGAAAAAAGAAAGAAAAAAGAGTGTTTAGGCTACCAGTACCCAATTTCCAGATGTGTCTCCATGGCAACAAAAATTTAGTGATCCTTATGTGCTTACGTCTATACGTCTGACCTCGGAAGCCAAGCATAAGCATTTTTATTCAATTCAATGTAAATAGTTTTAAAAAAAAGAAAGAAAAAAGAGTGTTTAGGCTACCAGTACCCAATTTCCAGATGTGTCTCCATGGCAACAAAAAAAACCAAATCCTCCTTTTTTTCGGCATGTTACCGTTGAACCTACTAGAGTTGGCAAAAGTATCGAAAATCAGATAATCAACTTTAAAACTAGTATCGAAACTTGATACTCGTTTGAGGAAGTATTGATACTGAAAATGTATAATGTATATAAGGCCACGTGGTCATATAAAAGAAAGATTACGCACATATAAAGCACATATAAAAGAAAGTACTAGGATTGAATGTTGAAAATCACATTCCATTGTCAGATCATTGTGGTATCGGAATCTGTATCTGCTTTTTAGTATCGAAAGGGAGTACACGAAACGCCTGTGCTTCAGTTTCCCCCTCCCTCTGTCTTTCTCCTCGCCCTCTCTCCCCTTCCTCCTTCCTCTGCTCCTGCTTAAAAAGTGTAAAGTCAAATACCGCTCTTTCATATGGATATTATAAAACTATAGAGTGGGACTTCCAACCAGAGTCAAAACATAAAAGACACATTAGACACATTTCAAAAGTTTTCCCTTTGTAGAATCATCATCGTCTTTTCACAGCTCGTCCTTCCGACAATGTCATCTGCACTTTTAATGCTCGAGAACATTTTGCCCCCTACTGTCGGATGAGAGGAATTTCACGCAATCTCGTATCGAAATGCATCACCAAAATCCAGACGTGGGTAGTACTCGGTTACTTTTACTTGAGTAACTTTTAGGTGAAGTAACAGTACTCTTACTTGGGTAAAAGTTTTGGTTATTCTAAGTGACAAAAGCTTTACGTGGGGAATATGAAATGATTTTAATATTTGTGTTTCTTGCACCACTTCTTCACATATTTAATTCTATCTGTTACTTTTGATATTTGTACAGTTTTCCCAAATACTTTTTACTCTTACTTAATTGCTTGGACCATTCAACTGTAATACAAATCATCACCTTCCTAAAATAATCGACTAAGTCGCTTTTTGCTTTGCCATAATTTCAATTTGGGGGGGAGTTTTTTGTGATTCCTGAAAAACCTGAAAAAATTACGATTATTTAAGGAAGGTGTCGAAATGTTATTTAAAAAAAAACATGTTTCCTCATCTAAAACATTCCTAGAGTTGTGTTTTATCCACACATAGATGTAATTCTCAAACTGAAAGCTCCGTTCCACTTTGTGATGTCACGCGATAATACAGGAAGTGCTCCGGTGCGTTGCTAAACTCCCTACATCTTCCCTAGATTCATCTGGATGATTTCAGATCTGGAATGGCCAATGTGCACTGAACTAAAGAGAAAAAAATGGAGCTGTTAACTTGAAAACTACTTGGTGACATCACAAGGTGGAACAGAGCATTTTGAGACTAATAAAAAAAGGGTTACTCAAGGAAAAACACAACCGCGGGTATGTTTCTGATGAGGTAACAACGTTTTAACATGACTGAAAGTTCACAAGAGTCAATTTTGTGAAATATTGGACCTTTAAAGTTGTGCAATTTTTGGCTCTTCCACTCATCTCTGCTAGAATCAGAATACAGCTGGCTATAAATACATAAAATAAAAAATACATACCTCGATCTTTGCCCCGTATTTGAATATATAGGCCTGAGTATTATGGGAAATTATGTGATATGTATGGAATAATTATAATTTGCTTTGATCACATGAAAGCACCGAGTTTGACGGATTTAAAGGCATTATTTATGTAGGAAGACTCCGGGCTATCGCATCTTGCATTCACCGCCTTTGATATTTCTCTGTGGTCATTAAAATTTCATGGTGGAGATGAGGTCTTAATCACCGTGTCCAGTTTTCTTCTTTTTTTTTAATTAATTATATTTTTTATTTTAATTTTCAACGTTTTCTTCAGACCCCAATCTCTTTTCTTTGATTTTTTTGGTGGCCATTTGAAGTTCACGTTGAAAATTGATCACTGTGGCTAATTTTTATTAATTTATTCTTATATTTTTTGTCATTTTTAGTCACATTCTTTTCTGTTTCTTTTTTTAAATATTTTTTTTTTAATTTGTTTTATTATTTATTTAATCCTACTTTAATTTTATTTAATTTTACTCTAATTTTACATTCAAATTTTTACACTCTACTCTTTCTAATAACATTATAATATAATGAATATAAAGACAAGTACTTCATATACTGAGTGTTGCAAAGGTTAGTGGGTTGAATCCCATTTCCTTAGATGAATACGTTGTGCTCATGGGCAAGACACTTAACCATTACAATATAGTAGCAATAGAAATAAAACTAGCAGCAGTAGCATTAAAAGTATTAGCACCAGTAGCAATAGTCGCAGTAGTTGTAGTAGCAATAGCAGTAGCATTAATAGTAGTAAAAGTAGGCCTCATTATATTAGTACTAGTAATTAGTACTAGATTTCGCCAATATTTCCTCGTTTTGTCATAGCGTATATAAAATAACGATGAATATTTAGTCCAGACAACGACTATCCCAACAAACCGAGCGATATAAATCTGTCAAATACTCTGATTAAACAAACCAAGAGCATTTATAAAACTTATCTCTGCACTGACTTTGAAATCTCCCCCATTGTCTGTGCTCTTGTGTCTGCCACGGCCTCGCTTCCGACCCCCCCTGGTGGTCGTTTTGGTGATGGGACGCCGGGGCACGCGATGCATACAAGTGGGTTAATTAAAAAGACTCAAGTCAATCATGGGACATTAAGAAGAAAGAGAAAAGAGAGAGAGAGAGAAGAGGAAGAGAGGGAGTGTGGGGAGGGGGCGTTAGGGTATAGGAGACATCAAAGGATCCGAACGAGGAGGCATGAAAAGAATGAGGAATGAGCTCGGAGCGGCAGAGGTAGGATGCTAGGAGTGGGGGTGAAGGAACTGGAAGTGGCCCTATATGGTGTAGGGACAATAGAGAACAATAGCAGGGGCATGTACTGACAATTACAGTTAAATTAAATAAAGAGAACCATTTTCAAATAAAAGCTAAATTGTCTAAGTGTTTTTTTATATTACAATGGGTTTAATTTTTGCTCTAAATTGAACAAAATAGGAAATTACTTTGTTTACTTGTGTCAAAATGTAACTTTTTTCTGTCCGTGTGACATTTCTTCCACATTTTGGCATGAATTGTTTCTATCTCACCATGGAAACAGGCAGGTGAAGGCACCAAGCCAAGTGACAGGTCAGATCTGCGGAGGGTCATGCTCTTTCACAGTCTCACAGAAAGAATGCATACTGTAAAATACACAATAAAACCCAGACAAGTCTTGCCAAGTGTCAATTTGAAATATGCGTTGTCGCTAAAAGCACAAATAAATTAAAGAAAACTGGAAGATCTTGGCTTCTAAAGTTTAAAAATGTCCAAAACATGAGAATACACATCACTTTAGATGTATTTTCTATGGACAACCCAAAGAAGTCGCAGTGTAGCACATATTTAAAGCCTTTTCTCTTTCTCATTTTGGTTGTTTATCCTATTATCCTATTGTGCATCCTGTTAGTGTAAGCGTCCTTGCATCTCTGCAAACCTGACTCTTATTTGGCAAGCTTGTCTCCATGGAAATGTCGCTCCTTTGACTATAAGATTCCACATTATTGCATTAAACTCATGTGTCTCCATGGGGGAGGTTCCAGAGTGTGGTTTTCCTTTTCAATGGAATAGTGCAGTTGACTTTCCATCTACTAAGAGTTAATAACTTACTATACTACTATTCTACTACTACCACTATTCTTTTATAATGTGTTCCTAAGAGTTAATAACTTACTATAACTTACTATACTACTATTCTGCTACTACCACTATTCTTTTATAATGTTTAATAACATTTTTGAATTTTTTTATTTTTTTTTTAAATTTTGGATTTAATGTATGTGTATGTGCATGAACAGCCTTGATACATTGTTTACTTAGAAATTAAAAGTAATTGAAAAGTATTCTTTAAAACATAATGACAAGCTTTTATACAGAAAACCATTTTGAGGTCATTTAATCTCAGATACAACAGAATCCATTAATCCTTTGACTTTCTTTAAAATGTTTTA
>KN509155.1:2194-17980 GCA_000787155.1 Scartelaos histophorus
GTAGTAGTAGTAGTAGTAGTAGTAGTAGTAGTAGTGGTAGTGGTAGTGGTAGTGGTAGTGGTAGTGGTAGTGGTAGTGGTAGTGGTGGTAGTAGTAATAGTAGTAGTAATGGTAATAATAATAGTAATAGTAGTAGTAATAGTGGTAATAGTAATAATAGTAATGGTAGTAGCAATAGTAGTAATAATAATGGTAATAGTAATAGTGGTGATAGTAATAATAGTAATAGAAATAGTAATAGTGGTAATAGTAATAATAGTAATAATAGTAGCAATAGCAGTAATTGTAATAATAATGGTAATAGTAGTAGTAATAGTGGCAATGGTAATAATAGTAGTAGGAATAGTAAATATAGCCGCAAGTGGCAATGATCGGTCCTCAAGCACGCCTTCACTACGCCTCAAACACTGCGCTCACAAAGAATAGCAGTAATAGTAGTAGCAATAGTAAATATAGCCGCAAGTGGCAATGATCGGTCCTCAAGCACGCCTTCACTACGCCTCAAACACTGCGCTCGCAAAGACCGTGCTCGCTAACGACGAGCACTGCAAACGTCGCACTCTGCAAATGCCACACCTCACCCTAAGCCTAATAACCGTAAACCCAAACCGCGACATGAACGCCTGGCCTCAACCATAACCTTATCCCTTAACCTAACCCTTATCCTAACGACCTCGACCTTCCCCACGTCACCATGGGGTCATTGGTGCATGACAAAGTCATACATGCTCGTCATTCGCCATCACGTCGGACTTGCCTTCGACCCTCCATTGTCTTCCATTCATTGTAGCAGTCATAAATATGGCCCAGCCCTTGGGTTACTGGGACACTGTGGTTCATGCCGGGAGCGACCGAGAGGACAAAGCTGCACAACGTCCTCTTGAATTCGTCTCTATGCTCGTTGTTGCCAATGAGCTCGTCATAGCGAGAGCAATGGGCCCTCTGCACTATCGGGACTCGTCCTAATGAAATAATCATTAGGCCCCAACAGAACTGCCAGGCGCTATTGAAAATCTCTGGGACATTTTGGTCGAGCATTTGGAGAGCCGCCATCCCAAACACAACAAACCTGGGAATCTCCGATACTAATGGAGGCATAGGAATTTTAGGGCTCAGATATTTGTATGTCTGGGCCTGTGTCCAGACTTCCAAATAATTTGCTTGGCGTCTGGTTATTGATCCGTGCACATTTGTAATATTATCATGTTCCGCTGTGTTGGTTTGATGTCAGACAGCAGTGTTTTCTCCCCCTTCATTACTTCCCGTTCGAGTGAGTGTGTCTGTCGAAGATTCCTCACCCAGAACCATTCGCGGGACTTCATCTTTCAGGCAGCTGTTGTTTTGTTTTTTTTCACAGTATGATATTTATTGTGAAGATTGCAAATGTTACTTTTTCCTCTTTAAATACCTTGACTAGACTTTGAAAACGTATTTGTTGGATTGTGACAGAATCAAAGTTTAAAATAACTTATTTTTCTCAGTCTGCACTGAAACTGAGCAAAGGATCACAGTCACAGCTCATTTAGCTTCATTTAGCTCAACAATATTTTATATAAAGTCATATACATTTGGACATATGTTTGTGTTTTTTTATGAATGGATATCAAGACAGAAAACCGTAAAAAGCTGTCAGACCTTCACCAAGACTTTGGCCCTATCTCGTAATGTAAAAGTTGATTACAGAGACTTTGATCAAGCATGTTAGGTAAATATTTCACAGTAGCATAACATTTGGCAAAACCTCTAGCCTTAGAAGAAGTAAAATATATCTCCTTTTAACAGGAAAACTCATATTATTCTCTAAATCATTACATGCAATATAATAGGGCTGCACGATATTGAAAATGAATGCGATATGCGATACGGGTGTCAAGCATTGCGATAACGATATTATTGCGATATTTTCTTTTAACCTAAAAAAAAATGCTTGGTACATTCACCTCGCTCCCTGATGATGTGGAGTTGAGCAGAGCCTCCAAGTTGAAGTCCTCATCATAGAGTTGAAGATCGTCCTCTGGAGTGTAAAGGTACCAAGGCTTTGAGACGAAAAACAGAGCGATCCATGTTCATGTGCGAGTTCACGATCCATGTTCATCTGTGTTCATATGTTCACCGGTGGCTGAGAAGGACTGAACCAGTGCGAAGGCTCAGTCAGCTACAGGTTTTTAACGGAAGTTGCTCATTTCCATGTTCTATGTTCAAATGATGGAACGACATTCACATTAGAAAGAGACTATTAAAAACAAAACACATCAAAACATAAGACTTATATTAGTCTGAAAATGCCTCATAATCCATGTGTGAGGAGAAGGGTTAGAACAGTATTTAGAACCATTTACATTCATCTGTGTTGAAAATGTGTGTGTGTGCTCTGTGTATGTACAAATATTACTAATACATAAAGCTAATGTATTCTGCAGTTTGTCAGCTGCTCTCGCCGTCATTAAATCAAGTGCATTTTAATGGCCGACGCTACATTTTGACATCAGTGGTGAAGATGCCAAAGGACTGAGTATGGGCAGAGTATTTACATATTTTCACTTGCACATAATATTTAGTATTTAAAGGGGAAGGTACCCACTATACTCGATAAGAGACATAAACCAGATCTCAGAAACGGTCACTATAATCCAGGTGTGTGTTACATTTAGTTAAATCAACTTTCTTTCACGAAGTGGCTCGATTCATATGTTTTAGATGATATAAATACAATAAACAGATCATCGATTACATGTTAAATGGCCCTGATTTTTACTGTCAGTTTGTTTTATAATGTTTCCTCATCACAAACTTACCTGGAAATTGTGTTTTGTTTCATTCACACATGTTTAACACACAAACCCTGAATATTTAGACTGATTCTGAACTGAAAACACTCCTAAAGCCTAAAGCCATAAGCATAAAAATAGTCAGGTCAATTCAGTTAATTATAATAAATAAATAAAAAGAAATGGAATAAAGCCCACAACCTAAAAACACACACCAGGTACTAAAGGTGGAAATTATTTATTCATTTTTACGGCTGCAGTTTTCCTCTGTCGAAGCTTCGTTTTGTTTTGTGCAATGACACTAAATCTAATCTGGCTCTGCAATGCATCTCCTGTTAAGGTTAATGTATATTGTGCACTGTGCTGGTCTCATAAATAAACTCTATAAATAAAAATGGGTTTAAAGAAGTGATTTAAAAGATGTGTACCTTTTAAGCCACCTCCATAAGTGGAATGAAACCTTTATTAGAGCTTTTTGTCATATTGTTCAGCCTTACCTTGAGGCACATTCAACAAAAATGGAAGGAAATGCCAAAGCCGAGTTATGGTCTGGCTAGAAAAAGCTGGATATTATACTTGTAAAGGGTAATGACTCGCTCTATCTGTAGTTTTCAGTCCCTTCTCATCACCTCCCACCTTCTGCCGTAGGAGAGTGTGAAACCCGTGTTCGGTAAAGGCGACGAGGACGAGGACGGCGGCGGCGGCGGCGGCGCACTGTGGGTCTGCAGACAAACCCTGTACACGTGTCTGGAGGTGGCTCTGCGGCTCCTCTCCCCCATCATGCCCTTCGTCACCGAGGAGCTGTACCAGAGGTTGCCGCGGCGACGACCTCAGCACGACCCCGGCAGCATCTGTGTCACGGCGTATCCCGACTCCCGGGAGGTGAGCGCCGAGCAGACGCTTCAAATGTCAAAAAGTGCAATTAAAATGTTTTAGTTTTCACCGCACGAGTTTGTACAGTGAAACCAGGGACGGAAAGAGTCGCCAATATAATATGAGCATAAGAAACGCAGGGAAAGCAGCAAGTTTTATCTTATTTATGCATTTCTTTTACAGTGGAACATGTCACATTCCTGAAATTATGACAAACAGGAAGAAGAAAACGTATTTAATTTAACAGAATGAGCTTTCCTTCGCATTTTTTCAGACATTTTACATTAAACTATACGAACTATTTGCAAGTAAGGACAAAGAGTCATTTGTTTTAGCTCGGTAACATAACTATTATCACTGGAATAATACATAAGGAGACAACAGACGGCAAATACAAGGAATGTTAAGGAAAAAACAGCACGTAGCAGCTCTACAGAGACACTTTTGTTCTAATATTAAGACCCACTCTCTTTAAACTATGACCAGACCTTATGTTTTTATTATAACTTGAATTTATGGATATTTTGGCATCGCTTGAGCTGTGGATCCAGAGTTTTATACCAAATAGAGTTGAAATTTCAATACAATTTTAAATTACGAGCTCTTTTTCTCATTTTAAACACGTTTTGTAGATGACTTGGCTGTAAATTGTGGAACGCTCCAAGTAAAATTAGCAGTGCGTGATATTTTACAAACTCTGGAGTCTTTAGGAGCTTGGATTAAATAAAAAGATTGTAGGTGTGTTCTAAAAATCGAACTTTATGGATAATTTGCGAAGATAGTAATAATAATCTATGTACATTACAACTATACATTGGTACACTTTAATGCAGTATGTGAAAATATACCTTAAATAGCCCAAAAAATGATAAAAAAGACTCAATTCATTATGATTAAATAGAGTATTAAGAATGATTTGGGCTCAGTAACTATTTAAAGTGAGATTAACCACATTTTATATAGAGCAGCTCGTTTACCAGATTGACCTAATTACAGGAATAAAAGATAAAGTCATTAAAACACCATATGCACAGTTAATTAGCAAAAGAGTGGATTTATTTTTTATTTCCATTAACTCCCAACCCCAACCTGAACCCCTTAATTAAGTTACTAACGAATCATTCTTAATAATCTATTTGTGGAATCGAGTCTTTCTTTAAGGTTTATAATAACTGCTACACGATTTAAAGCCTTAATAAAGCGTTATATGATTAAAAATGTGCATTATTCACTCACAGTAAAGTAAGTACAGAATGAGGGCTGTACTTTGTGGTGTCGGGTGAGTGAGGTCGTGGAGCTGAGGTTCTGTGGCAGGTAAGAATTAGAGGAAGAAAGATTCTTTTATTAAGAGGAGGCGACACACTTAGACCCTTAGAGCAGAGAGTGGAGCTCGGCCACAGGAGCCTCCCAGCACCATTATTCACCTTTGGGATTTCAGACCATCATCATAATAATAATAATAATACTGTGGTTTTATATAAAACGCTTTTCACAGTAACTCAGATGCTTCACAATAAATGGACATAAAACAACAAAAACAAAAAACACAAAGTCTCAAAGTCTAATGAACAGTTATAATGAGGCTTGTGGGTAAAACTGCAGCTAATCGAATTTTGATTCTGAGTTGAAAAGATTTAAGATTATTTTAGTATATTTTTCATATACATAAGTTTATATATTTTATGTTTTGAATACAAAGATTGTAGAACATCTGGATTTATAGTTTATTTTCTTTACATTTATGTTTTTCTATACCTTATTTCATGTTCAAAGTATATTTTATTTAATTGAATTTCTCTAAGGTACAGATTTGAGGTCTATATTTATTTTCAGTGTGAAAGTTTTGTGTAAATTATCTTCACAAGATGATCAATTATCAAAACAAAGTGTTTTAGGAGAGAAATGCTGAAGAAATGCATCATGTAACAAAAAAAAATAATTGTTTAAATATTCGTGATTTCAGTAAAATAATCATGAGGCTGATTTGTTCCATTATTGAGCAGCTCTGGTCGTTTTTGAGCAGCACATGTTGGCCAAGATTTACCAAAATCAGTTTCTTTTAAATACTTTCAATTTCATTGTATTTGCAGCATGTAAATAAACACATATAAATTAAAGTTATTTAGTTACTTTTAGGAGGAGGAAATTTCATTGTCATGACACTGACACTGCCCTAAAAACTAAAGTAAAAGTCAGAACTGAGTGTCCTTTTGGGTACAATTCTGATTTATATTTTTGTTTAGATTTCAATCAGACAGATTATTTTTGATTATAACAGATTAGATCTAATATAAGGTGCAATTAACCAAATGATGAATTAAAAAAGCTGAGTCTTTGCCTTGACGCGGAGCTTTTGTCATTTACTTATATTTGAGAAATGAAAAGAAACATGAGAATTGCATTTTTCCAAAGTGTGATTATTGTTGCTAACGCCGCCTCTGTCCTGCTGCAGTTCTGTTGGCACAGTGAAGAAATCGACCGCGAGATGGAGTTTGTTATGACTGTGGTCAGAACGATCCGCTCGCTGAGAGCCGATTACAACCTGACCAAGACCAGAGCCGACTGTAAGAATCACTCATCTAAATACTAATGCTGCACTCTGCCTTATTTTACACTAGATTGATTTTATATTGAGACTCACGGTTTACATTTGCAGCAGGACTGGCCCACATCACATGAACTTGAATTTTTACTTTCAGACTCAAAAATCCATCTTGTTATGCTCCTGTTGATTTGTTTGGCTCTGCAAAGTTTTGGTGCAAACCACAAACTATTTTCTGTGAAAACATTTTTCGTGCTGCACTTTCAGCTTCATTTTACATTTTACAAGAAACACTTTTATTTAGTAGACTAATAATTACAGAAAATACTAACCAAAAGACAGATTATTGACTGATGTATTTATGGAGCTACAAACTTTATGTTAAATTGCCTTTAATTTAGTGGTTCTCAAAGTAATATTTTTTTTATAACACTCTTAGTTATAATTGTTTTTAAATAGATTAAGCCCATAATTGATTAACTGATTATTCACCACATATTTTATCAGTAATTAGTCGCCACATTTATTTATGTAAATTGTTTTATTTTGGTAGTATTTTGTTCACTGCTGTAAGAACACGACAAACGACCAAATATCTCGTCTTAATCTGCATAAAAACGGCAAACGATCTGTACAAACGTGTTCTAAAACGTGATTCTTTTTAATTTGTCAGTTCATATTTCAGCCTTTTTACCAATTAAACTGTGAACAGAATCGCAGTGTTTGTCAGAAAATTTGCAATTAGAGATTTGTCCTAAATCGTCGAGCTAATATTCACGTCAGTCCCAAAGTTGATCACGTTTAGTTTCAGATGCAACAGTAAAATTCAGGATTGTTCATATTATTGATTGGCTCCAAACTGTTATTGCTTCGGCCTTGGTTTGCTTCTGCTGCTTCTACAGAGTTTTATAAAGTAAAGTATTGCCGTGTTTTTGTGTCGAGCTGTTGACAAAGTGAATCAAAATGTAACCTTGGCCGATGCAATGAGCTTTTTGTGGCTAATACTCGGCGGATGTGTTTTTCCTCAGGCTATCTGCAGTGCATTGATTCTGCCACCGCGTCTCTGGTGGCCAAATACAGTCTTCAGATCCAAACCCTGTCGTACTCTCAGGCCGTCGTGGCCGTCACAGATCAGCCCGTCCCCGAAGGCTGCGCCGTGGCCATCGCATCAGACAGGTGCACGGTGAACCTCATGCTCAAGGTGAGACGGGAACAAAGCTTTGTTTTTTTTTCACAATCGCACGCCTCTGGTTTTGTTTCGGCGTTCAGAGAGAAGCCGTGTTGTCATTAGGAGTAGTTTTTTTTTTACACATCGTATTTTCACCTCCTTGGACACTAATTTACAGCGGGTAGAGTCGCCAATAATGTTACTCAAGTAAGAATAATGTTAAAAAAACAGACAAAAATGTACAAAAATGTAAATAAAGGTCTCAGATTAGATAATCTCATAACATTACTTCAAAATAAAATGACTCATTACTCAAACTACAAACTAACCTTTTGTCACTTGTAGATTTACTCACAGTGGGAATTGTAACCAAAACTTTTACTCAAGTAAGAATAATAATAAAACATTTTTTTACAAAAATGTAAATAAAGGTCTTGGATTTCATTACATAATTCCATAACATTACTTCAAAATAAAATTCCTCAAACTACAAACTAATGTTCATATAATTCATGGAAAACACACCAAGAAACACAGATGATGCAGCTTTAATTTAAAGGCGACTGATCTGAAGAAGGACGTAGAGCTGCTGCTGTAAACTCTGCATCAGTGAGTCGATGGTGAGACGGAGGCGATGAACTGACTCAATGCAAAAAGACGACAAATTTGAAAACATGGACACCTCCGGCTTATATCTTCTGATGGCTTATATTCAGGAGAGCTCTATAGTCCAGAATTTACGGTAATTCGGTCTAAGTCTCACCCTTTAGAACAAACAAACATATTTTATAATTTGACCTCATGCCTGGACTAAAGCTGCACTGTGTTTTATTTTAGAGGAGTTTTTATTACATTTTTTTCTCACTTTTTCATTGCTTAATCAAACAGATACTCTTTTTTTTTAATAAAGAAATATAATTAATATCATACAGAGCTCGGTTAACATTTTGGTCTGGTCCTCCACAATATTTTCTATTTCTCGTGTGGCCCCATGGAAAAACTAAAAATAATTACCCGTTCCTGCTTTGAACCTTTGATTTTTTTAATAAATCCAAATCCGTTGTCGTAGTTTAAGATGTTGCACAAGATGTTTTTTACTTTCAGTGAGTGCACATTTTAAACAACCCCAAGAGATCCTGCTAAGCCCCGGGGTTAGCGGTTTGGGGTTAGCGGTTTGAGGTTAGCGGTTTGGGGTTAGCGTTTTGAGGTTAGCGGTTTGGGGTTAGCAGTTTGGAGCTAGCGGTTTGGGGCTAGCGGTTTGGGGCTAGCGGTTTGGGGCTAGCGGTTTGGGGCTAGCGGTTTGGGGCTAGCGGTTTGGGGCTAGCGGTTTGGGGCTAGCGGTTTGGGGCTAGCGGTTTGGGGCTAGCGGTGGGGTTAGCGGTGTGGGGTTAGCGGTTTGGGGCTAGCTGTTTGGGGCTAGCGGTTTGGGGTTAGCGGTTTGGATTCGCAATATTTGTTTTTGTTCTCGACGGGGGATTTAACTCGATAACCTCATTTTGGCTAATTGCCGTTTTCTAGTTGTCATTTGTGAAACCAAGTTCATGTTTTTACCTTGACCCACAAAATACTTTTACACTATTTGGCTAAGTATGTGTAAAATACTGCAATTCCTGAAGAGTTTTGGTAATTGAAACAAAAATGAAGATGCGTTTCACAGTTTTAATAGCAATTAGCGCGTCTTGTTACACTCGCAATAATTGCCCTTGTATGAACGACTCGGTTCTGCACAAATGGCAGTTTTTTCGAGATGTTCTGTTCCTATAGTAAAGTCTATAACCCCAGTCGTCCCCACAGAGCTGATTGTTTTTGCTTCCTCTCCCCTTTCGCCTCAGGGCCTTATCGACGTGGAGAAGGAAGTGGCTAAGCTGATGACAAAGAAGGGAGACTTGGAAAAACAGATGGAAAAACTCAAAGAGAAGATGTCGAAAAGTGACTACAGAGAAAAGGTGCCGGCGAAGGTGCAGGACCAAGACGCCGAGAAGGTGAGAAAAATAAATTGACTCTCGGGGTTTGCTCCTCACGTGTCGACCGTGTGATTCCGGCTCATAATGACTTCCCTTTCTCCGCAGCTTCGGCAGAGTCAAACCGAACTGGAGAAAGCTAACGAGGCCATTGGCAACTTCAAGAAGATGATGTAGCGCGCTATTTATGTCCGCTAGAATATGAATTTGCGCTAGACTCGACGCTTTGTACCCACCTTATTTTACGAACGTTTATTTTCCGATTTACGAGCTTTGTAAACCTCTCGAAACTCTACTTTTGTGGCTGCAAGTTGGTTCTATCGCCACAGCTGCCCTGGGGTAGACTGACAGAAACGAGGCTGCAAATCTGCGCCATTCGCACCATCCAACCTCCACTTTTCACTTTCTCAAATCATACGCGACGCAACAGCGAGAACTTGAACCACCAACCCACTGTTACACTTTGTTAAAACCGGTAATAGCACGTAAACTCAACTAATCAGGTTAATTGTGGAGAATCAATTACTTAAAACAGCTTTTGTAATTATTCGAAGAGGATGTAACACCAACCCACACAGTCGACATCAAAACATATGAAGAATATATTTGTTTTAGTGAAAGAAATTGTGAAGAAATCCTGGAGTATTTTGTGATGTGATTTGTCGATTCATCAAAAACTAAAAAAAATAAAAATAGGGTGGCTACAGTGTTTTCATAATGAATTAATGAGGAAAGTACAACGTATTGAGCGTAGCGCAAAACGGTAAAATAATGTCTTTTTATGTCATGTTCAGATTCATTTTTAAGTGACTGTATGAGCAGAGGAACCGAATAAAGAACAAATAGTTGGAATGGTGTTTTTTTTTTCTGTTCCAAAGGGCTATTTATCCATTTTAAAACTATTTGACTGCTTTCCTGTCTTTTCTGCCATTTCTCCATTTTGCTTTTTAATATTTTATTTTACAAATTCCACTTCACTTTTGGCAATTTTCGAGGTATTCAAGGTTCGCCTTAGTTGTTTTAGACCCATTCAGCTCCATTCAGTTTTAAAAGAAAAATTGCAAGATTTTGTCCATGTTTTTCAGTCTCGGATACTGTACGTCAAATCTTTTCTGCTGCAGTTTATTTTTTTTTCTTTTTTATTAATTTTGTGAAGTTTTAAGATGCCACAGTGCCGAATACAAGACGACAAAATGATACAAGATGATACAAACACATACAAAAAAACCCACAATACTGACACTCCCACAAATTATGTGTATATTAGTATTAAACACATTTTTGTGTGCACATTTGAAACATCTACAGCGCTGATGGTGAATTGAGACCCGGGCGACAAATAACACCAAAACCAACCAACAAGAGCAGTCCAAGATTTCTGATCTCTGCCAAGGGATGATGTGGACACAGAATCCAGATCTGAATCATCATCAAAATTTAATGGAGTCATCCCTGCACCAAGATCTACCTCTGGTGACAATTTCATGAAGATCCAGCTGTTTCCAGTCGTTTCCGAGAAATCTCACTAAGATTGTATATCCAGATCCAAATTCCAGGTCCGGATCCGGATCTCATCACCAATGTAATGGAGTCGTCCTTGGGCCAAGATCTACCTCTGGTTAAAAAAAAAATCATGAAGATCCGTCCAGTAGTTTCTGAGAAATCCTGTCCACAGACAAAATAGATAAATAAACTGACTCGATCGCCTAATCTCCTTGGCAGAGATAAAGATGTTCACTCATCCCATGTGCCATGTACCAGTGCTGAAGAGCGACCCCGTCCACACCAGCACGAGGCCCCCCAGCCAGTCCCAGGAGGTCTCTGCCATCAGGGATCAGGCCCGTGCTTAAGGTGAACTTGCTTTTTACATGCATTTGTCCAGAATATTCCAAGGTTTGGCATTAAATATGTTGTATTAGTTCAAGTACAGGTGTTTATTTCTAAAAAACGCTTTGATCTGATCAGTAACTTGGTTTGTTAGCACCTCCTACATGTTTCCACGGAGCTTAAAGTTTAATGCCGCACTGTGGAAAAACACAGGCAAACCAGTAACACCATAGAGACGTGTTACTAAAATAGTTTTACAGCACTTTTACGAGCCAATCCTGTTTCGTCGTATTTCCTCGGATTAATGACACTTCAATAAGAATCAGAACAAATGAGCTCGGATACTTGTGTCAAACATTTTATTCAACATAACAGAACATTTTTAGAGCATTCGAGGAGAAACTGCCAGATCGGGGGGACTTCAAAATCTTTGGCGGCATTTGTAATCAGATCATTTGTTCAAGTTAAAATAAAATACAGCATTGTTGAAACTACAAACTAAGCCAAAGTCGGCGGTTATGCAGGAGTGAGAATGGCAGGGTCGTTTCCTCCGAAGGTGAATTTTTGTACATTTAAAATAGACAGTACGATATCCCCCAAATCATCTGTACCACTTATTTTTCAGCTTTACAAGGTGAAGAGGGGCTCGATAAAACCATTTCTTCCATTGGCCATCGCAGCATATTTGTACAATATCGAAACAAAGCTAGTGCATTCATTATTGACGCTGCAAAAAGGGATATCCACAGTTAAACGCCTTCAGAATTCAGATTTTGAGAAGAACATACACGTTTTATACTCTAAAAGTAGTAACATAACAGGTATTTTTAAGTTGCTTTGAAGCCAACTCACATTTTCAAGTATCGTTAACCATATAAAAGTATCACTGGCTTTGTTATTTCGAGCTACATTATCGGACAGCTGTGGGAAAATGTCACTTTAATCAACGTACGAATAAAAAAAAAAATTACAAATCAACCTCCGCTGGTTTATTTATCCCATCTACAGTGTTTAACATAAGTTCACTCCTGTGGATATTCCTTTTTTTTGTGTGTATATATGAGCGCCTGCTGTTCTTTTTCTGTCTCTTTCGCTCCTCCTTTGTTCGTTCTTCCTTCTCCTCTTCTTGGTTTTACAGTTTCCAGGCCTGGTGGAACTCGGAGGCGGGCAGCGGGGTACAGTGTGTCGTCTCGAAGTTGTGTAGATACTTGTGCGCCTAAAAAAGGGGAAAAAAACCCACAATAATCCACATTCTGGCTTTAAATTACACACATGCATCTGCTCTCAGTTTGTACTTTTCACAAAGCCTTTTTAACAGGGTCATGGAAATCCTGGAAAAGTGTTGGAAATCCTGGAAAAGTCATGGAAATCCTGGAAATGTCATGGAAATCCTGGAAAAGTCATGGAATTTTTGTATCTTTCTCTTTCTCCAGTGTTCTTTTACCACTGGGATATTCTGATTATTTCCAAACGTCTGTGCCTCAGCATGAACGTGACCAGGAAGTTGTCTCTACTGCCCCCTGCTGGCTCTGGTCATTGAGGGAGGAAGAGGAGGATGTACAGGGAAATTCTACTAAATTCTACTCATGCACGGTGCTGTAAAGTCATGGAAAATTCACTTCAGGTCGTAAAAAAGTCATGGAAAAGTTTGTCACTGGGAAAAAGTGGGAACTCTTGAGTATCCTGGATGAATTGGTGCAAGTTGAAGAACAACATTAATAAATCCTCGGTCTGTAGCCACACTAGACTTGGCTAAATCACTGTGGTCATCCATTCCCCCGAGAAAAACTGACCTATGCTAAATGGCAAAAAAGACACGGTAAGGAAGCTGGATGGGTTGGACGTTGGGTTTTCTGAGTGACCTTTGTCCAGCGTGTGGTATTGTTCTTCTGTGACCTTAAGGCTACAAAAATTTTAAATCTATAACTTTTCAAATCTTGTTTCCTTGCCCTAGAACGACGCCACTATACCAGGTTATAGATCAGATCTGTGAAGAGGCGACCCCACTCACAGTAAGAATGCATGTATTTTAAGACATTTTTAAGCCAATAAGATCATGTGTAGATTGTGTTTTGTTGTAAATTCGTTCCATTGCAACAGTCGGGAAAATGGGGACGCCCGAAAAAGTTGAATGTTTATTTTGTTCAGCCGTCTGCTCCAAACTAGCCCGAGTTTGTGTCTCGGAAATCCGATTTGATTGGTCGTTCTATTGCACTTTCCTGAGTTGGAGGTTTTTCCCGAGTCCCAAGCACAACAGAATGCAGCAAAATATCCTCTGTGGCTGAACTATTCTCTGATCAAAGGCCCAAGCGCCGGCTCAAGCATCTTATATGTGAGCACAAAGTATAATGTCACATTCAGGGTTCCTGCTCTTTTTCGCTGACAAAATTTAAAAACTTTTCCATGACTTTTTGATGACCTAAAGTGAATTTTTCTATGAATTTCCAGCACCAACATGTGTTGAATTTAGCAGACCGATACTTTTAGAGCTAATTATGACACAACTTCCCCGTCATAAGTCACATTCACGCTGGAGCACACGGAAATAATCGTCGATAACGATAACGATAACTTAACAGAACATTGTAGTTGCATGAAAGAGACTCAAATTCCATGACTTTTCCAAAACTTCCATTGAATTAGCAAAAAATTCCCTGACTTTTCAAGGCCTGGAAAATGACATTTACAGTTTTCATGACCGTGGGAACCCTGCACATTAATATTATTCATACTAGAAAAGCGAAATGTTTGAAAAATAGTACAGTGCTGCAACTCCAATGGAAAAAAAAGAAAGTCGAAGTAGTAGAAAGCTTGAAAAATAGCGTTTATGCCGCTTCTCCGACACTTAGACGTGGGAAAAGCAGCATCAGTTCAGTTAGTGACGTATCATCTCCATCAAAAAAAGTTACTTGGTGCAACTTTCGGCACTTGTTTGATCTCTGGGACCAGTGAACAAAAAGCACAGCACTTGATTTTATTATCGCTGCTCTCCCCCCTGTCCTCCCCCCTCTCTCGGCTCTTAAGGGGGGAACACAGGGCGAAAACAAAGCCCAATTCAGGAGGCATTACCAGGGGAGGAAAAGCATAGCATTAGCTGTAATTGATGGCACTCCACTTGTTTGGTGTTAAATGACTTCAATAAGGGGGAGCTTGGTGAAATATATTACTCGAGTCAACCGGAGAGCGCAGGTGAGGTGGTTACTACGGCAACAGCCAAAGTGTTCCTCTGTGATAATGATGTCTAAGAATAGCCGAGGCTTTCCGCTCCCCTCCCGGATCGCACAGAAAGTAAGAAAGGATAAAACTGTTTAAATGGGGTTTATTGGAGAAGGGGATGTAGATTAGAAGTCTTCTGTCGGGCGAGAAACTTCGTCCGGATCGCACAGTGTGAATAAAGTGTTGACTGTGAATAAAGAGGCTGATGGAGCAGATTGGCAGTCGACCCCGGGGCGGCTCCGGCTACACTTGTGCTTATTGATACTTCGTCATCAACATTCTCAAGGGGTGTGATGCTAACTGTAGGTATCGCTCTGTCAAAAGTCCTGTCAGCTGGAACTACAAGTGGATTAAAGTCTAAAGCCGTCTGAAATAACATTGCACTGAAAAACGAGCTAACATTAGATAACAGTTTTAGTTACTGCAAAAAAGCTTGGCCAAAATTTAAGACGCAAACACTTAAATCCATCAGAAAACGTAGTGAAGTTACCTGTCCATGCAGCAAGATCATTAACTTAACAAGTTATCTTAAAATAAACTACCTCTAGATTAGAATTAGGTAGTCTCAGAACTAGTAAGTAGAAAAAAAACAAGAAAACAAGATGATTAACCTGATATAAATAAGTTTTAAAATCTTGGTCAGATTGGAGAAATTTGAGGTGCTACTTTTTGTTGAGAATCAAACATCTAAACAGGGCCATGAACGCCAATATTAATCCTGAAAATGTAAAAAAATAAATTAAAAAAATCACTTTTGCATTGTTTTTTATTTGAGTTTCAGATTATTTTCACACTTTTTAGCCTGTGTTTGCTAGTATGTGCATTGTGTCTCCATGGAAACTGATCAACATCAATACCACCACAGAGTCTATAGGAATAATCTCTCGATACTATAAATTCAAACTCGATTTCGATGCAAAAGAATAGAATTGATTCCAATTTTAACACACGATCATTATTAGACAATATTATAATTTTTGATAAAACTTGAGACAAAACTGTTCAGGAACTGCTACGAGTTATGTGATATTTTTTTTCAATATTTGCTTAAATGAGTATCGATTAGTATCTTATTTTCTATACTTTTGACCACCTCGGTATGGATGAAAAGATAAAGCACAAAAATGTAAAGTGAAGTGTAAAGTGTCTGGAAAAGCACTAGGCTATGAAAGACTGATGCATTATTAAGTATGTTTTTGTGTCCTTGAGCAAGACACGTCACCTGCCACCGCGCCGACGAGTGCATGTTGTGAGTAATAGGAGGTGGAATATGCATAATGCAGGACGCAGAGGTGGGCAGTAAAACAAAGACAATATTGAAGTTGTTTTGAAATATAGAAATGAGGATACTGAGTGTGGATTAGACAGATATAAAAGTAAAATATAATAAAAATAACTGCTATTATTTAATGCTGAAAATTACATTCTATT
>KN509156.1:3874-31626 GCA_000787155.1 Scartelaos histophorus
ATTCAGTTGCAAAAAAAAAAAAAAGAAAAAAAAAAGACAAGTCAGAAATGTGTTACAAACTAGCATAGAGATCACGTACCTCTATGATCTGATTCACTGGAATGGGGCTCATGTGCTGTTTTCTTTTCTTCTGTAAAACATAAATATTTAGAATTGTGTTAAACAGCCTAAAACATCACAGTGGTATCGTAGTAGTCTTATTTTTTAATAGAAATTTGTGATTTGATCAGGGTAAAAAATACAAAAACCAAAACACAAATTAAACCAGATATTACTTACAGCTGCATGGTCGACTAGGATGGATGTTTCTCCTGGTGTGGATGTCCTAATCCACAACAAAACAGGCAGAACATTTTAAAAAGTAATTACAGTATAATACTACAGACTGCCAAGCTTTAGCTGATATTCCAGTCAAAACACATTCAGATGATTTTAATTGTTCTGTACATTGTAGTGGTTCTTTGAACTTGGAGATAATAACACCAAAAAGTAGATGAAAGGGAAAGGGCACTCACCAGGAAGTCCTCAAATCACCACTCGCCTCCACTTCCATGTTGGTCTTCAAAGCATTTTAAGATTTTTAGAATCCCAAAATGAAGGGAAACCTGATAAATATTGAGTTTGTTCACCAGTTGTTATACACTTGTAAGGGTTCTTTCTCCTCCTTCCTCATCAGCCTAAACCACATCCTTCAGGGCTGTTCATCACTGTATATCCGCTTTGCTTGGGGCGGGTTTAAATGGACAGTTGTATATTAACATATTGCATCCTTTTAACACAGCAGGTTTATAATCCAAAACAAAATACATTAAATAGATTCTATTATGAATACCTGTTTATAAAAAAAAACAAAAAAAAAAAATGCTAAATTGTATTTGGTAAGCTTTTTGTATAGTTCTGCTAGTTGTGAAAATGTAAAATTAAGTGATGCAGGTTTGTCATGTTTAACAGGGATTTCATTTGTGAACATTACCTTTCACTGAGAAATGCAGTATACCCAATACCAAATACGAATTTTAATCTGGGGCGGAGGGAATAGTAAAAGGGAAAAAAAAAAGACAACAAGCAAGTTGTTTAACATGTTTATTTATTTTCACTATCACACTAAGTGCTCCCATTTCCAGATACATCTCATTGCCTTGCTTATACAGATTGCCATTTGGAGTTAAAAGTAGAAAGTTTATGTTCTACAAGGTGTGCACCAAAACTCTGCCTCGACCCTCAACACATAGAAAAATAAAATGGGAAATCACACCAGTAAAAGGTTGTGCAAGAGCCCTGCCAGTGCCACAGAACCACTGCTGATGAGCTGGATATACAAGTACTGCCAATTTAGACCAGGATTGAATTTGAGCTGTAAGCGCTTTAACTGGGAGATTTGGGCTGTGACAATGGCTATGGGACATTTAACAATTTTAGTTTGAAGATTTCACTCTTAAACTTTGCATGTTAAAAACATCTTGGGTCTTGGGAAAAGAGGCAGGGGTAAAGTAAGGAAGAGAGCAAGTAGAAAAGGATAGAAGTGTGTGGATCAAAATATTCATTGCAGGTGTTTAAGGCCCACTGGGAGTGCAAGGACCATCTTTAAGAATCATGGAGACATTCTTTAGTCTGCTTTGTATGGTCCAGTTTACATGCCCTCTTCCTTACGTAACCCATCACAGACTGGATCCTAACAAACACATCCTGGAGTCAGCTTTACTGGGGCTATGTACACTCGGGCACCGGTTCATACAAAACACAGGCCAAAAAAAAAACAAGATTTTGATCCCCAAGCTGACGTGGATCAACTCTCCCACCCGGACATCCCGTCTGCCCCAGGACCGCCTGTGCCGCGCAGGTACCAGGAGCTCAGCGGATGGTGTATCTAACATAGGGAACCTCCACATCCTCCTCTGTCAGGTCATTACAGCACAGCTCAAATACTAGCGCTTTGACATGCTTGCCTAGCCTCTTCTTAGACACTTTGGTCACAATCTCCGTCATCCTAAAAAAGACAAGCAAACACATTTGTTAAACACAAACTAATGTTAAAACAGTAAGGTGAAGGTGTGGAAGTCAATACTCACGGTAGTGCCAGTCTCTCTTTGAGTTTGGCAGCAGGCATAAAGAAGGAATAGAGCATAGACACTCCCTGAGAAAGCATGGTAATCTCCAACTTGTGCTCATTCTAAAGATGAATAGAAAGTCATGTTATCAAAAGCCATGAGTTGTTAACATAGAAGGTCAAATCATATGTTATATTATGAACACACTTTAAAATAGTCCAAGAACTGCTGGAGTGTCATCTCTTCTCCATTTGGTTGCACTCCTGTGACTTCAAAGCGATCCCACAAAGACCATTCAATTTCATAGTACTAGAAACACACACACAAAAAGTGTACTTCTATAAGCATTGACCAATGGCAGTGCATCTGAAGAGTACATTTGCAGTGGGTGCTAACCTTGTGTTTGGGAGCAGCAATGGGCTCAGAGAAACCAAAGAAAGGCAAGGCTAGGTTCATGAAGCCGTTTTTGTAGGACTCCAGCTTCTTGTGGCCTTGAACAATCTTTAAGAGCTCCAAACACACCAGACCTACAACTGCAGCAGTGGTCGTGGCAATGGCAGGAATGATCTTGCCAGCAATCAATTTACTCTGAAAAGAAAGGTGTCATTTAAAAGTTAAAGGAGGACATGTAAGCCCTGTTTGTTACAATGGAATGTCACTAAGAGGAAGAGCATCCCAGTTCCCAGTTAAAGTCAGACTTGTTTTTATGCCGTTATATACCAATATTATGGACTATAACAAAAAGGTCTAACAATCTAGTTGGTTAATAGTTTTATACTAAACATTCCCCGAAAAGTAATTTGTGCTTAAAGTCCACCATGTATCTTACCTTGTGCCTGTCTGCAGGAGGAATGTCATAGTTTTCTGCTCTCAGATTTGATGCTGCCACGATGAAGTCCATATGGAAGTTTGTGTCATCATCCTGAACAAACCACCAGCAGACATGAGACATGGTTGACAACAGAAAGTGTGATTAAACGAAAAGATGTACCTTCTCAAAGTCAATAGGGCACAGTTTTATTTTGAAAGTCTCAGCAGTCGGCAATTGTGCCTTCAACTCCTCAAATCTTGAATCATCTGAAGCAGTAAACAAAGTTTCAAAATATGGTAGAGAATAAATAAGGGCTGTTATTTTTGCAGGTTTTGGCCTTACCAACTGAAGAATTGCTGTTCTGTAGTTCTTGATCTGAAACATGAATTTTGACACCTGATCTAGGAGTAAACACTGGGACTTTGACGTCTTGCAGGATTTTGACTACACCAGCCCTATCCATGCTGCCCTGGATCCCATATATTTGAGCATGCAGGTTTGCTGCTGCCATTACGTAGTCCATGTGGAGGTCCTAGACAGAGAACAATGCTCAAATTACCTTTTAATGACAGAATTGTATTCTTGGTTTAAAAAAAACTAAGCTTACATTGCTAGTACTGAATTCCAGAGGATGTGGGCATCTCTTGGGTCCAGACCAGAAGGGGGCACCAGAGCTAGTGAGCTGAAATTCAAAAGATTCATTTTATTCTTATTCAATTCAAACAATGGACCACACATGCTTTATATTAACTAAATACAGACTTCTGAGTACTCCTCAGCACACACTGAACCAATCAATGTGAGAAGGTGAATTGAACTCATTTACACCCTGGATGCATCAGTATTAGCATGGCTGAATCATCATAGGAGACTGACCAAATCCTTACAGTGCTGACAAAGTAGATTGACATGAAGAGGACCTCAGCATTTACCTGATTTGGAGGGAAGTTGTGCAGCAGTTGTTGGATGTTGTTGTTATACTGGCACTGCCAATGATTGCGAGCCCAGGCCACACAGTCTACCCAGCTATGAGGTCGATCTGTGATCAAGGTCTTGTGAACAGCCTCCAGTACCTCCACAGGCTGGGCACCTGGAAGTTTTAGGGTCCGCTCCATGAACTTAGGATCCCTGAAAGACCAAAAATATTTAGCACACGAAATTTCAGCTGACAAGCAGCACGATTTGTCCACATACGTGAGGTATTGCATGGCGTTTTCTGATGGTTGTTTGAACAGTCCTTCAAATTCATCCCGTGCCCACTGAAGAAGCAGAAAAAAAAAATGTTACAAAAGCCCCAGTGAGTCTTCTGCAATATGCTACATGTTTTCTGACCTGTAAGGTGTGTTCAATGGCATTGGGGAAGTTCTTGAGGGTACAGATGGGGATTGACTTTTCAGGGGGGTCCTGACTGGAGCTGTAGGACTCTGTGAGGAACGGGATGACTACCTGGACATTTCCTTTAGTGCCCAGAGTCCCAGATTCAAGCAGAGGCTTACGGTAGTAAACACATCGTCTGTCCATATACATACCTATGGAATATTGAAAACAATGACACTGAGACTAAAAAGTTTTTCACTCTTAGATTTTAAATGTAAAAACCCTTACGAGCATCAACATTATCAAGAGCGTTGGCAACTCCATCCAGATTCTCAAAGAAATCATCGTCGTAGACCCTCTCTGTGTCTGGGCCCACTCTGTTCTGGTGACCTGTGATCTTGATGAAGGGGTTCATTTGCTTCACGGCTGCAGCTGCTGTGTCGCTCTTCATTTTCTTTCGTAACAGATTTTAAAGTTCAGGAGTTATTGCCATCACATGAAAACCATCTTTATTTTCATACACTTACGGTCACATCAGCAGGTCTGAAGAGGAACTGTCTGTTCAGGTTGGACTTTTCAATGGTGTCCATATCGGTCACTATGACCTCACCTTCTCCACATGCCAGTCCAATCATAGCAAAGTTCTTCAACAACTCACAGCCAATGGCACCAGCTCCAACCTGGCATATTACAAAAACTGCATTTTAGCGACAGTTTTTTGTCACAAAGAAATATTAACAGCTGAGGCCTACCAGGAAGTACCGCTGTTTGGCAAGAGTATCCTGCATCTTTGAGCCAAAAACTGCAATCTGTCCATCATAACGGCAGTTTTTCTGCAAGAGAAACCATTAGAATGAGCGTTCTGAAAGCTTGCAGACAGACTTGCACATTGTTTTATGCCTTACAGGTGCACACTCTTCCTCCGTGAGCACAGCTCCTTCTTCAGACAGGCACTCCAAGGCATCAAAGTACAACCACTGCACAATAGGCATGAATTTTCCTGTGCAGGCCTATGGAAAAGGACATGAACTAAATAAATTAGCAACTTGCACCAGAAAAATGCATTCAGAGTTTCTACTGTATACATTTGGGCCTGCCGTATCTAGTAATGCAAAATGAAAAAGTGCAAAATGAAACAAGGCTTTGAAGCATGGAGTAAAACCTGCAAGTGTGAATACAGGAAAAAGCCTAACATTTTTGAATACTCAGGTTTATGGTCAAGCTTTCCTAACAGTGTTTTTTGTTGATTAAAATAACCAAAGATTCTTAGTAACACATTAACATCCACAGCTAATGGCAGAATTCTGAAGTCATTTTAGTGGAGCTTTGTTAATTTGTGAGACTTAATTTTACATCACTAGCATGAACCTATAATAAGAACTGGATATGACATTCCCCCTCCATCTGTGAGCTAGATTGATTCGGGGCTGCAACACAGGAAAGAATTGTCCCATTTTTTGTGAAATCAGACTGCCTGTGTTCAACTGACAGGGCATCAACAGCTTTCACAGAGGTTGAATTTTTCTGTATTCTTACAATATGAGCGCCTAAAAGTAAGATTTAGTCTAGCCCCGCTCTGAGCCTATGCTAGCTCCGCTCCAGCAGAGCTCTGACTGCACAGGAGTGCACATTTCTGATGTCACACATTGGCTGGTGCTAGGCCAGTATTCAGGAAGCAAAGCACAAGAAAACATTTTTTGGGGCACTTTGCGCCAGTGAACACAGGCCCTTTAAAAACAACAATGCCATCATGAGTTTATATTTCCAAATAGTGGCTGCTATAGTAAAATGAGGCAGGTTAGTTTTACACATTTCACACCATCAGTTTGCAGAGGGTAATGTTATGGTTAGTACCATTCATCTCTTCTTCAAATTAATAGAGAGTAACTTTATGTAATTATTAAAAGTGTTGACACATAAATTATGCTGCAAATTAATATAGCCATTACAACCAAGCTACTGTAAATGTATAATTATACAAATAAAATATGTATGTAATAGTCTTCTTTGATGCAGAGGATCATTGTGCACTGACCTTCATAACTTCCTGAGCAGCCAGACCCCCGATGAAGGCATTGACAGGGGCCAGGTCTCCAGCAGACACATATGACAGCTTCTTAAGTAAAGCCTCGTCCAGCTCATCCACTTTGGCCGACCCAGTCTGTACAGAGTTGATTTCTTTGGCCAAAGTCACAAGCTCTTCTCCATCAGACTAAACAAAGACAAATGTGGTTCAAATTAGAGCAGACCTGACCAATGTCAAACTCTGGTTTTAGTGACAATTAAAAAAAGAGAATTACCACACTCCATGGAACAGGAGGATGACCGTGTTTTTTCTGGAATGAGTGAAGAGCTTGATACCCAATGTGCAGTTGTCCAGGACGCTCAAACTTTGCAAAGTCTGTTATCATAAACTCTGGCTCAGCCAAGGAGGACGAAATTGATTTCTGGGGGAAAAAAAACAACAGCATCTAAAAATCAAGTTCCAACAACACTGAAATGGAGACAAAGTTGCTATATGTAACTGACACGTACAAAAGAAATTTTCTTGGGCATTTTAACCTGAGAGACTATTCCTCCTCTCACATAGTCTGAAAACCCTGTAGTGTCACAGATACCAAAAGTGTACGGACCTAAACAAAAACAAAAAAAAGCAAATTAATACAACAATGCTTCTTTTACTTTTTATAATTTTCTGACAAAGACTCACCAAGAACTTTGATTTCAATAGGTTTACATCCATTGAGCTCTGTCATACCCTGAATCTCTGTAAAAGTAACAAAGTCTCCACTCTCAAATCCATGACGGGCCTCATCCAGGCACGTCACCACTCCCTGACTGTCCTGTAAAATCAGGTCCGTTTAAAATCAATGGTCACTTTAAAAGTTTAGCTCCAATGTCTAACCAACCTTTGTGATCATGGAAATCATAGCACTCAGCGGCTGTTCCCCGTTCGTGTCATACACAATCATTTCATCATTGAAGTCACAGAAAAGTTGGCTATGAAGAGAGAGGCATTTTATAAAATCAACAGCATTTCAAACACCTAAACTAGCATTGAGGCTTACCCAAAAAGACCACGGGTGTCTGCAACTATGAACTTGATTCCTTTGTCGTGGCAAAACTCGCCTAATCGCTGTTGCTCCTCTAAGGAGGATTCAGTCAGGACCACCACCTACCGCAGAAGTTTACATTCACTATTTCAGGTTGACAGACATGAAAGATGACAAAACGATCAAATGAAGCTTTACCTGGAATCTGGTTAGAAAGTCCTCAGAGAGGGGTCCAGTTTGAGAGGAGACGGGGACGTAGTTGTTGAGCTCAGCCAAACGAGGCTGACTGACTTCTGCCCTGTTCTTTCCCAAATCCTCTTCTCGGAGGTAAAACTGAAATTACAAACAAAGTGATGGATTAAGATAATCCTTTCATTTTATTTCCACAAATATGCCATTTGCACATCTACAAGGCTGGTTAAAACAAGGCTGGTTATATAAAATTTAAATGAACACAAGCACAACATAAATACCAGAATCCAAATCTAAATTAAACAAGAACTTTACAATGACAATAACCCAGACATGCCATGTGCTGAAAAATATAGGTCAATTTATGGTTTGCAGGAGACTGGGGCGTGGCAGCAGATGTTGATAATACACAAAACAAGTCAAATTATAATACCAAATGAAAAACAACAAATGTGACATAATTACAAGAGAAAAGCATCTTTCACCTGTGATGACAGATCCCTCCATTCTGCAACGCCTTCATCATGCACTGTGACACTTCGAACACCTCCCAGGATCACATTCTTTGCAATCTCTACTCCAAGTCCTCTCATTCCCGAGATCAGGACATTGGAGTTCTGCATACGTTTCATCGCCTCATGGCCCAAAACATAACTATAAAAAAGAGACAGAATTTAAGATCTGCATAAAACATTTTATCTTTATTTTTTCAGTATTTTAAAGACTTACAGTTGTCTTGAGTACAGGCCTTCATCAATCTCAGCATCATTACCATTTTTAGCCATGCCCTTCAAGAATAAAGTGTAGACTTTAACAACGCAGAAAATTTCTTGAAAATGTTACATTTTAGACAATATTTACGTTGGCAGGTGTGTGTGACAGATCAGTTCTGACAGAGTTAGAGGATGAGCAGTGGGATCCCGTCTTCGTCTCTGTTCCTGACAAGCGACGCTTCTTGGACAGCGGCGAGCTGGACATCTGCAAAAACACCAAAGCAAATTTGAAGTACATGACAAAACAGAACTAGGAAATTATAATAGCTGTACAAGTTACAGAACTGATAATATTCTGTTGCGACAAATCAATAGTTTAAATTGTTAGTATTTTGGTTTAAGCAACAGGGCCAATGCAAATGCCCAATCCTCTTCATGGCAGAATGAAAGGATCTAGTCTAGGGAGCAGCTGGGCTGGCTTTGGGCCAAAAACAAAGCAGCTAGAAAACAAAAAACTCATAAGCAACTAAGCAATTTAAACCATGGGAGTACAAGTATCTCATATATCTAAACAATGGGACTGGTTCACTCACTGCCTTTGTTTGACGCCCATGTTTATGGACCCCAACACTTAGAACAAAAACAGCTGAATCATTAAAAGTTCATTGCGGTAAAGCCCCACTTCACAGCAGAGGCAGGTGTGGATACTAGGGCACACGATGCCTCCAACAGAATCACTCAGAAAAGTCAACAAATACACTTTTTAACACCCATATGCGATGAATGACGAAGAATGACTGTTCAGAGGCGGCGGGAGACAGACCGCAGTAGCTCAAGCACAGTGCAGCGAACAGAGACATCATTTCCGCATCCAAAGGTGCCAAGGACCCGGTGTGTATGCTCACAGATTAGAGTGGTTAGATGATTTCTGACGGACGAAGCTGATGCTAACCCTCCATAAGGGGTCACATGATTCAAATGGATGGTAAACGTTTTATCTCACAGGGAGGATATGCAAAGCAAAAATGAAAGCATCCGGAATGAAACAGCAAAGCCCTGTTTGCAACATTACCCAAAATGACAGCTCGAACCGAAGCCTGCAGGCTGTTCTTGTTCGCAGAAACTATCAAGTAACACGGGAAAACGGTCACGATGCGCCACTAATCAACTAAGGTGATTTGACATGAAGACGTATTGGACATGAATAACTCAAGGCAAACACCAAACTGACAGTCAATCCATTAGCAGCACACTCGGACTAGGCCTGCAATGCCCAGTGCGGAACAACTTTACAAGCTAGCAGCAGCAGCAGCTTTCTACCTGCTCGGAAAAACATTGTGACAGAATATTGTACATAAACACAAATATCCACTGGTATCAAGTTATAGCTGTCTGGCAGAAATGCTTAGCTTTACAGCCGTCTCTGGAACATTTCTAGGAAGCGAAAATGTGGCTAAAACACTCGTGCTTCATTGATTTCTCTATTCTTACCAATAATCCTTCTCGGTCCTTTACAAATGCGAAGCCGCTCCCCTGTCGCTGTGTTCACTCGTAGAGACGACTTGATATTTCGATGAAACGAATAAAAAAAACTCAGACAAACGGAGATTAGGGCGCCCGCTGTATATTGTCGAGTCACTATGTACCAGTGCCTCTCCAATGTAATTGCGCTGCTGGCTCTGGGACTGCAGACGGGAACAAAACCAAAATGGCAGATGGGGAGAAATGGGCGGAGGATGAGTGACGCAGGGGCTGAAATATTCAACAGGGAAGTGCCTCCGTGAGCACGCTGCTCCTGCCAGCCCTGCGCGCATTGGATATCTCCATGAGCAAAGCGCACGGCACGGTCTATGGTCCCGCCCCTGCTGCCAGAACATGCACACCGAGCTCTACTGTACAATGGGACAGAGGAACAAATAAAACTAAAACAATATTGATCAGCTTGTACGCTTCAAGAACACGGTCAGTACAGGCGTGTAGTTAAAGAGCCTTCCAAAAGAGACAACAAAAATACTTGTAGGCTGGATTAAAAAAATAATAATCGATACATCCAACTCTCCATCTATGTACATCTTATATCGTCCTATTAATGCATTGTATTAATACTCTCAAAACAACCATAACTTCATCTCAAGTAATCATTAAAGACAATACAAATATATAGCCAATTATTACATTTCGTGCGATATTAATTTACAAAATGTCGACGACTTGTAGAAATGACCCATTTCACTCCAAAAGGCTAATCCTAATATACTCACTTAACTGCGAATGGGTCATTTGACCAACAAAGGAAAACTGCATAAAAATTTCTGTTTTACTGCGAATGTGAACATGCATTTCGTAGAATATGCTGTGGTCTTTCTCCACATCCACTAGCTGAGTGATGCTCCTGTGTCTGGGCCCTCATACAGAGGTTAGGGGTGAGCATGCCTTGCTGGAGTATTGGGGGAGGGGGGTGCTGGCAATTGACAAAGGCCCTGCAAAAGAGTGGGCCGCATATACACATGTCGCACCAACCACTAGAACTGAACATTTTCTAGAAACCTGCCACGCAAAGGGTTGGCGTGTGGAACACCATTTCGGGAGAAAAAATAGCCCTAAATAGAAATCTGAAATTGATAAACTGACATGCGTGCAGAATTCCCCAAATAAAATAACCTTAGTGCGTAAAAACAAAAACCTCAAGAGACGTGGTTCTGTAAAATCAAACAATGCTTTAAGACATCCAATTTCCGATCATACAACAGTAACTTACATGCATGTTTGCAGCCATTAAGCACTTGTGCTATAAAATATTGGTTGTGCACATTTTATTTGACACGATTGTAGGGCACCCAAAATGTGCAAACGGTAGTTTGCGTTACAAGTTACGTGGCCGTGCTTTGCTGGCCACGGCTGGTCATGTCGTACAAAGAATTTCTTCAGATACCGTTATCAACCATCAAAATTTCACATCTAGCGACTGCGTAGTTGTTAGCTCTCGTGCAGTTAGCTTTTAAGCTATCTAGCCACCCAACCACTTTTTCGTTCTTGTGTGGCTCTATCAGCTAACAAGATAGCGTTAGCCAACTAGCCGAAGCTAACGTGAACTAGACCATATCACATACAAGTGTGTAGAACTTACCACATCCGATATTTACCCGGCCTGTTCTGTAGTGTTAAAACGGGTTGTACTTGAACAGGAAATTTAAAAAGACTAGTAAGACTAAACAATGAGGATGGCAGAATGTGAAGTGTGTCAGGCTGGCGGGCTCTGAGTGAGTTTCTGCGCTGGACGAGAGCCTGAGTGCCTGAGTGCCCGGCTGCTCCCCGACCGTTTCCCCTCACTCTATTTCACTTAAAGCAAAGCAAAGCAGCAACATGTGCACGTTACAGGCAATACCATTATTCTGGTTTAGGGGTCACAGCGGCAAATCTATTCTTTTAAAATCCGTATAGAGCAATGTAACTATTCATTTCACACAAAATAATGGTCCTAAATATTACTGCTGTAAAATTATTTTAAAAAGCTTTGTATTTTAAACTATTCTAGTTAGTGGAATTATCATATTATTACACATCCCCCCCACGGGCTCACATTTTGCGCGAAACCAGCGAGAACTCAAAGTTTGCCGGGAATTGTAGGCTTCAAGATAATGCACGCTTATACAAACCCATCAAACTCCATTCATTTTTAGCAAAGATGATGCTTTATTTAATTTTATTTTACAGATGCAAACAGCACAGTTTACGAAGGATAAGGTGCACAACAATGGAAAAGCAGCTCATGATGAAAGACAAAATCAAATTATCTGACATCCTTTTTTCAACACCAACAGTATTTCCCAAAATATCCATACAAAATGGCTATATCAAAAATAAATAAACACATGGAAAACAGAGAAAATTAACATTTAAATTAAAAAAAATTGACGCTTTTGTGCTTTTCTTGTATGCATTATGTTATTATTGCAAAGCTATTTACAATGTGTAGTGTTTAAATTCTCCAAAAATAATGTAGCTTACATCCTGCCATAAGTCCTTGAAGTAGCCCACAATTGTTCAGGAGATTGATATATAGTGCATTGAAGAGCTACATGTAGATAAAAGGTCATTATGGGAATGATATTGATGAAAAGTAGATGGTGCGACAATACGGGCATTTACAATTAGGAGGATACTAAAACATAACACATTTCCCTTGTGCTACTGACAATACCACACCTCTGCACAGGGTGGTGAGAATTTCATGCACATTAAGATACAATCTGACATAAATAAATAACTCAGAAACAAATAACTCAAGCAAAATAAAAACTCCCTTAAATAGTCCAGCATTAAGTTCAATGTCAATTTGTACTTGGATTTATCATGTTGCTAGTTGAGCAGTCCACACATTTTTAAGTGCAGCTATGTGGTGTGCATTCTTCAAAGCCCCCTGCTTGTTCCAGCTCGTGGAGACTGGCCAGTGTGAGTTGTACTCCTTTGTCCATCTCTGTCTTCTGGTTCTTGGGAAGAGGCCGTAGTGTGTGTAGGTGGAGAGGGAGGTGGGTAAGAGGGGGGAGGGATAGTGAGACGAGGCAGAGGAGGTTGTGCAGGTCTAGGGGAGCTGGGCAATGGTGGAGGGGCTCTGGAGGTTGCAGGAGAAGCGTGTGCACTCCGAACCACACAAACCGGTTCAGGTGGACAGTCACTGATTTGCTCCAGCAATGATGGCATGTCTCCTTCAATCTTCTCCAACACAGCTGCCATTTGCTTCTCAATCTGCTCGATCACACTGTCCATTTGCCAGTCACTTGTGTGTGGTAGCCCTGTCCCATACATCCCGATGCCTGAACCACTCGCATACAGGGAGCTGTATGGATTTCCAAAGCCTGTCATCTCCATTCCAGATGTGACCATTTCAGGTTTGTAAGGTGTTGCATGACGGCCCAAACTGGCTGTACTGCCAGCTGAATAACACCCTGGTCCAGCGGCAGGGCCTATCCTTGGTACACTATATTCTGCGCTGTATCTGTCTGCTTTTCTGGCCTCTCTATCTCGTCTAACTAAAGGGCTCGTTTCTCCCCTGATTCTCACCTCAGTCACTGCTGTAGCTGGTGAGACTGGTGCAACTGCCCTCTCAGCCACTGCTTCTGGAACTTGAGTCTGACACCAGTATCCACTGTTTTCATCCCTTGGTACACCAGGCTTTTTCTCAGGTGTGACTGCAGCTGGACTTTTGTCAGTGGATTTTGTGCCAGGGAATGAGGCAGCCATCTTGTGTTTGTTAGCTGTATCAGGAGAGTGGGAGACTTGTTTTTTGTCAACATCCAATCTTTCTGACTCCTTGACACAATTTTGACTGATATTTGGCACTGTTGTTCTGTCTCCATCACTGGCCCTTATCTCCTGTGCAGTTTCAGGTTTGGCATTTGATTGATTCTGCTGACATGGTGGTTCCTTTATTTCTGAAGGTGAAATGCCAACTGTTGGGCCTATACTTGTTGTTATCCTATCTCCTATCTCTTCATCATCCAAACCCACTGGACTGTTCTCTAGTGTTACCTCTAAGGACACACTACTGGATGTTATCCCTCCATCACTTGTGCCCTTATCTCCATCATCACTGGTTCTTTGAGACTCCTCCCCTCCCTGAACCTCAGCTGAGCTGTCAGTCATAGCCTCGGTGTTCTTCAGTCGCTGCATGAATGTTGTTACACGAATTGCTTTCTGCAAGGCACACAAAAGACAAAAAAAATATTTGTACCATTTAAAATAACTGTGATGATAACCTCCTTTGGTTCCTCAGGAAAGTGGAAAGTGATTATGAAATCTAAACATAAAAGCATTTGGCGGAAATCTTGAATAAGACAGAATGATTTGTCATTATGTTTTGAGGTGCAGTGCTTGCCTTAGAACAGTGCACATAGTTAATGCCATTCTAACTTTCAGGAGATATCAATCATTGTAATAAGAATAAAATTTGTTTTTCTCATGCCAATGCACTTTCAGTTAACCTGACATTATATTTACAAAGAAGAATCACACCCTGATTGTCAGTAAAATGGTAACATGTAAATAAGGCCATTGATTCTCCTGAAGCCATTTGACCATAAATATTAGTAACTACAGTGCATCTGAACATAAGCAGCTTCTCTTGAGACCAGGATGGGATCTAAACTAGGTGCGATAAGCAAGGATTTGATCAAGAGGAATGACACAGAACCTTCACTGTAGTGCAATAGTCCAAAGTGGCCTACATCCCTTAAATCCTTTCTAAAGCCAGCCTCCTTATCTGCACTCATCTATTAGCAACACAGATACATAGCGTTCTTTGTTGCTGATGTTTATCTCATTTTACCACTCATCTAATATTTGTGCAGACGAGGAGTCAGAAAGGAACAGAGTGTGCCACTTTGAGCATAACCTAGAGAAGAAAGTGGGGCAAAGTGGATGGATTTCTTCTGGGACAAGGCAGTGTGTGGTAGTGGATTGGAACAGAGCATTGACTAATAACTCTATCAGCCCAAACATGTTCATTTGAATCTTCTTTTCAAAAATTGGTAGTAAGATGTGTTAATGAAACATGTTGTGCTGAATCTTCTGAGTTCTGTCCATGCTCTGTCCTTCCGCTCTCCTTTACACAGTGAGCTACAATACCTTTAACTCCTGGGCACCACATGAAGAAAGAGAGAAGAGGAATAAAGCTCAATTTGCCTCTATTATCTATATTTATCTGTAGATAATGCAAGTTGTTCAATATATTTAATGGACATTTACATAAAATAAGACTTAATTGCTAACAGCTCATCAAAGGATTAAATGCAGGATGACATACCCGCCATTTAGCCTTGGCAAAGTTCTTTTCAAACTGGGCACACACTCCATCTTTAAGGTTTTTCTCTGATGCTCCATTCCCAGCAATCCTAAACAGAGATGATGCAAAGGTATGTCAGAACCCTGTGAAAACTTGATTGCGCTAACACTGGTGACTACTTGTACCATTCATGCCAGAGAGCATCCTGTGCTGTGATTCGCAGCATCTGATCCACCTCCATTAGCCGACAAACAAGCTCCTTAGCTGAAAGCAACATAAATAAACTTTCATGTATTTTTAGAATTCAATTCAACTACAAATATGTTATTTACTAGGCACACGCATAGATTATGTTTAATTAAATAAGTATTTTGTATCAATATATTTAAAACCAGTTTCAAATGTCCATTCATACACAGTAAGAGTAAGTAAGTACAACTTATTATGCAAGTGAAGAATGTAAAATGAAATGTGTAGTGTGTCGCCACCATGTGGTGATGTTCCATACCTGCAGGTGAAATATCATCCCAGTATGGTGAATCAAACTCAAAGTCACCAGCAACAATCCGACAGAATATAATGCGATTATGTAAATCTGTATTTTCCTCTTCTGTTTCATCATAAAATGGGGGGTTACCTGATAAACTGAAAATGCAGAAGAATGCTAGTAAAATGTATTTACAGAAACATTTAATAAATTGATATTAGGCACTCACAGTATAAACATAATGACACCCACAGCCCAACAATCAACTGGCCGTCCATAGCGATGCCGAGCCACCACTTCAGGAGCTAAACAAAACAGAACAAACAAATATTTATAAGATAAGACAGTATGCATAATCAAAATCATATCAGTCTATTCTATCAAAATAAGTATGTTCACATTTAGGTCCTTTCAACATGTTTGCAGCCGCACCATAGATAATTGTTTTCCAAAGACCGGGTCGTGACCCTCAGTTGGGTCGCAAGAGATTTTTTTTTGGTCGCCTTGTCACAATCTACAGGTCTGTAATGTGCAGTTCTGACACATGAGAGAGCTAGTGAGTCAGTGAATACCATCTGCCTGCCCTGTATGAATGTTCCTGCAGCAAGTTGCTTGGTTGTCCAAGAAAAGAGTGATAAATCAGCAAAGGTCAGTGCACTTCAGGGAAGCAAGAGAAGTCAGGAGCCAATCCGCAATGAAGCTGGAACAAGTGTCATTAGCACTGACTCATTGTTTAAAACTTGAGTAATACTAATTGTTCAGAGAGACACAATCACTCAATCAAAAATAAAATATCCTCATTAATGTTCAGTAATGGTCAAATCCACCTTTATTTTGTGATTTATGAATGTCTATTGACATGGGTCGCAACGGTTTGTGACTTTTAAAATATCCAGAACTTTTTTCTGGTCCCCAGAAAAAAGTCTGGGCAACACTGCCATAGACTATATAAAAACTGGACAAGGCGAGTGTGATGTCACCCACAGCATTCAGCTCCACTGGAGCGAATCTGGAGCCAGGCTCTATGTTACCAATAGTTTTTTGTTTTTTTTTGACAAATTGAGAAAATAGCAAAAAAGGATCATATAGTGCGATCATATAGTGCGGATTGATACAAACATTTTAAGACCAAAATGACAATGCTCACAGCAGCAGGTATGGAGAGTGACAAGATCCTAATGTAACATTTGGAGCTAGAGACAGAAAGAGCCGGAAGAGCCTCCTAGTGCACTTCCTATTTAGCACGCGATGGCTAGCACGTTATGTCCATTCATATATACGGTCTATGAGTCACACTCACAAATGGAATATATGAATAACATTTTGCACAGTGACAGAAACAACCAAAATTATACAAATAAAACATAAATGTACTTACCCTAAAGTTTTAAATGATCTTACCTAGATACTCAGGGGTTCCACAAGGTTCTGTTATAGGCCCATTTTCAAATCGTGACAAGTAGAAGTCTCTCAACACAACTTTGTTGTGGTTGTTCTCATTGTAATACATCAGATTTTCAAGCTGAAAAAAAAACCCCAAAAACAACAACATTATAATATTTAACACAGTTTTATTTTATATAATTGAACACAAACAGCTGACATGTAAATGTATTAGTAGTGTTATTTAATAAAACAATTCACTTTAAGCTTTGTAATCAATTTTGTATTCTTTTTGTATACAGTAGTTTAGTTTATGCTGTTGCTTTGTAATCGCACACCCAACGCAACCAAGCAGAAAGACAATGAGAGAGACAAATAGGGATAGATAGGAAAGCTGAGAAAAAAGAGGGGAGAGAGGAAGATGCTAAAAGATGCTATTTAGAAACATCATCATCACAATGTCTTGATTAGTGGATTTAGGAATCATCAAGCAAAACACAAAAAAGACACATCAGACCAAGTGACACCTCTAACTGAGGCAAATATGTGGAGGAGAACACACACTAATATTTAAATAAAAGGCAATTCATTTTCAAAATATGACACAAACTAATTTCTGTGATATTGTTTATGAACAGTAGGAAAAAATGATAAAGTGATCAGTTTTATGCCTACATTTAAAAGACAGACTATCTGTGAGGTTTCAGTTTTCCCCAGTAGAGGGCATTTGAAACTCATGTAATTTGGTTATAAGTGTCATAACTTGCACATAATTTCTAGGTGATAAAGAGTGTCATCAATCTGTGTGTGCCTCAGTGGAGAAAAGAGTTTATTTGTGTTTTCATTTAAAAAGTACTTTAGATGTTATTTGTGTTTTTGTGTGACCACCTGCTCTGCTTCGATAGTACCTTCAGATTTCTGTGAACTATATTCAGGGAGTGTAAGTACGCAACAGCCTCCAAGACTTGTCTGATGACATTGGAAGCATCTCTCTCTGTGTAATTCCCTTGGTCCAAGATCCAATCGAACACATCTCCTCCTGTGGCTCTGAGTGAATGAAATCACAACATGAGAAACACAAGCACGTTTCATGAGCACCTTTATAACTGAAATAATCTAGTAATAATCCACATGTTCGATAATGAAACCAGTACATTGCTCAGCGTACAGTGTTTCTCTGCTAACCAATCTGTTCAGCCAGCCCAAAGCTACCATGACGCAGTAAAAAAAGTAGTTTTCAAAATATGGTCTGGGTAGTACAGCTACTTCAAGTACTCCTTCAGGCAGTGCAAAAAATATTTACTTTATTTACTATTTTAATGTTTTGATCAACTTTTACTTCCGGATTACACCTGTTTTGAAATATAGTTCTATCCTGAATAAACCCTAGATTCATTCTCATTTGTCATTTTAGTGACATTATTGATGGATTGGTATTGAGCATGCTGTGACCTGGTTCAATTTGCAATTTGTGCTGGTTCAGAGCGGTTTTAAATCTTTGGTTTATTCCTGCATCTATTGTCGACTTGGGGTAATCCTTCTATGTGTGTTTTTTTTTTTAAAGAGACTGATATAAATTACTACAATCCTGCAAAAACGACTTTTTAGCCTTACCATGGGCAGAAAATACAACTCTTTTGAGGGCGTCTTTTAATAAACAATACCACACCTTGTTTATTGCAAATCCCCACTTTCTCTGAATTGAACCAAGTGCTCATGAAGCCACTGCTCTTGAGTGTCATGGACAGGGCACACTCTCTCCATATTGATCCTTTCTCTTCCTCTGAGACCCACTTATGCCAAACAGTGCTTCAGGTGCACTGAGTAATGTAGTGTTACTAAGAGCAAATATCAAATCCAGCACCTTGCTCTGGCGCTCAGGGCTGGATCTGAGCACACAGTAATAAGAGAGAAGACTCAAGCCCTACCCTTGAGCTGATAAATTTGTGTCTATAAAGGCATGCAGAGGAACACAACAGAATGAATACACACACTAACACAATTACACAAGACTAATGTAATTTAAAGGGAGAACTCACAGTTCTTGGATTATAAAGTATTCTTTCCTCGTCTCATATGTATCTATCAGTTGAAGAATGTTCGGATGATTCACCCTGGAAATGAAACAAATAATTACTAAACTAATCATATTTGGTGAAAGGAAATGATTTCAAATAGATAATCAAACTCAGACTCTGTGTGAAATGTAAATACAAACAAAGGCATGGTGTTATTAGACATTTAATTTACTTTATATTTACCAATATAAATCCCAGTTTTAAAATCTAAATGCCAGGCATGTTAACTGCATGTTTGGTAATGGTTAATAATCTACTATATTTACACTATACTACTTTCTGAGCACAATGTTTTCTGACTACTTACAATTTTAGAATCATGATTTCATTCTTAGCGGCCTTGCGGACTTTCCTGCCGTCCTTCTTCAGGAACTTTTTACAGACGAACACTTTGTCTGTCTGTCGTTCCTTAACCAGACACAGCTCACAAAACTCCTTCCTGCATAATTGATAAAACATTGACAAAAGTGAAAAGAACAGGTGACCTTAATAGAACAATAATCCTCTGTTCAGGAATCAGATAACCAAATAGTAAGCAGTTGTTTTATTTGTTGATAAAGAATAGCTGAGAACTTTGTTTGGCATCATTTCTTCATTGTTTAAGGGCACAAACGGGAAAAGAACAAAGCACTGTACTGTACTGTATTTGAGTTTGAGTTATCTCTCTGTCATTTCTGCAGAAAACACTTTAAAGTCTACAGACAACTTATTATTTTTTTTAAAATGGTCTCATCATGAAAACAGGCCATTAGGAAGTAATATAATGTCATAAAAGCCAGACCAGAGAAATCCATACACAGAATGACTGTACTTACGCTCGAAGGACTTGTCCAAACTCATATTTGTCTGTAACATCGGATATATGGTTGTATGACCGCCCCTCGCGCAGGGCAAGGCACCCAAACGGCATGATGGCATCCGCCTGGAAGACAGATACAGGTGGGCTTTTTATTGATCTGAAAAACAGTCAGTCAAAAGTTCAACATTAATAAATAAACTACCCGGATGGCTCTGGAATAAAAGGAGGGAAGGGACTGCATGCACGGCTGGCATGTCAAAAAGGTATTGAGGCACTGATGAAACATTATGAAAGCCTCTTTGACTTGATGTCTGCTATCAAAGGATGGACCTTACCATTAGCCTTGAAAATGCACAATGCATTTGCAAGCAGAGCTGCAGTGAGGGAACAGATCAGAGTTAGGTTAGCCTAGCTCATCTGGTGGCTTGGGTGTGTGCCAGTCTAGTCAACAGATATTAAGCTACCCACTAAGCTCCCCTCTTTTTGCCAAAGTCTATGTGGACTCTCTGTAACGTCTGTCAAATCCAAGTTAAACTTCAATTAGAAAGGCCAATGTCCCCTATCCCCAGAACAGCTGGCCTCTTTAGCAGCTACCACTAGTCTAGTTTGTTGCAAAAGAACTAGCCTTTAAAAGTTCTGCTATCGCAAGATAGGGGCAAAGATGTAGCTGTGTAATGGCCTTTTAAATAATTTGGGCATTTTTAAATAAACAAATTTGTATAATTGCCCATTTGTGTGACAATAGTGTTATAACAAACAACACAAAAAAGAAGACAAAAACAAATCAGATCATCATGTGCTTTTTCTGCTCCCAAAATCTGTGAAAAAGTTAACGTCTCTACTTCCTGTACAAGACCATTTTTGACAGTACTCATACTACATTTTTCCCAGCAATGAGAATTGAAACAAAAAGTATTTGAGGGCCAGCAGTGAAAGCACTAGTGGGACTAACTCATCCCAAAACCATTCACTCATTGTTTTTCTCTTTTTTTCATAATCCACTGTCACTACTTTATTGATAAATACTTTGTCAATCCCAGAATGTAGAGCAGATCCATCTCAATCATTTGACTGCAGCTCCTTTCATTATAGGCTCCCATTTCATTTAATACAACTGCCAAGTCCAGGGCATATATGAATAATACTCCAATCAAATTCCTTTATGTTGCCTTAACCACTGTGGTGGTTAAAAAGTCTAAACTTTATACACATTTGTAGCTATTTCTAATTTAAAAATCTTCCATCCAAAAATAAACACTGAGCCAATAGCAGGTCTTAAAACGCCCAGGTACAAAATCAAGGATGTACAGAGTGAATCAGCAATCAATATAGCATCTCCAAACAGTCCTCCGGCTATCCTCACCCACATCCTTAAAACCAACACACACACACACACACACGCACACGCACACGCACACGCACACGCACACGCACGCACACACACACACACACACACACACACACACACACACACTCTGGGTTAGCTTTACTATCAATTGGTATCTTATTTTAAATACTTTTGAAAACCCTACTTTGGCCACTAATTGCATTCATTGCATTCATAAGTGAGGTATCTTGCCCAAGGGCATAATGCCAAATGCGAGGACTGAACCTCCAACCTTCTGGTTTGGGTGCACTGATTGGTCACAGCACATGAAGCGAGGTGTATGTACGACTTTATTCTTTTTACACAAGCTCACGTGTTTCGTCAGATTGCACTTTTATTGCACTTTGAGTTTTAAATGTGTTTTATAAATAAAAATGACTTGACATTCAGAAGCAGCACCGTCCACACACACACCCACACACACACACACACGCACACGCGCACGCGCACACACACACGCACACACACACACACACACACACACACACACACACACACACACACACACACAGACAGGAAAATGTCTTAGGGCCTTATTATTTGAGCAAATTGAAAAAATAAGTAATTACATTTTGCATTAGATCATTATTCATTATTACAGGCAAATTGTGCCATTCTCTGTGTGTATTATTACAAGTTCAGATTAAAGGGCCAATGGTGCTTGAGCATGACAAATGGAGAAGGTAGAGAAGAGAAGGCTGTAGTAATCTGAGCACTGGCCCTAATCTTTAATCTGTAATCCAGAGCACTGAATACGCTGCTGCTGCATGTGTTTTGCCTATGTACTGAGACCAAATGCAGCATTACGATGGCTGATTTTTCACATTTGCAAATAGTAGTGTGTCCATATGTGCAGAGAATGACTGGATTGATAAAATACCCTGGAGGTTATGTAAGAACAGCTGTATTCACTTGACATGATCCCAGAACAGTGAAGGTGATATGAATGAGTGCTCCTGTCCAGTGGCCACAAACAGATGAATTACAGGCCCCACCTGCCCCTCTCCAAATGCTACGGGACAAGGCAAAGGACAAAACTTTTCTGAGTGCTTGTTAGTTTTACTCCTCTCAAACAATGTCCTCAATGGCTACAGTTTAACTTACTGGATTTTGCAACCGCAGCACATATACCTGCACACTCTTGCCACTTCTACTTTATGTTAGAAAAAGAAATGTGGAAATTTCACAGTGGCTAGCAAGGGCCACAGCACAGTGTTTAATCCTACTAAAGTTTTAAATCTTTGACAGTTGGGTTCAGATGTCAAATGAAAATGAAATTGCATGTTATTTTGAATTGTATTTATGTAATATTTATGTAATAGGAGAAACACAATTTTAATATAGTTATGTTAGCTTCCTCGCCATTCTGCCTTTTAACTGAAAATTGAATTACCATTTCATCCAGCAGCACTTAAAGTTTAGAAAATCAACATATTGACTTATTGCCAGCAAATAACCCACAACCCGCGGCACGGTGGCTGAGTGGCAACACTCATGCCTCACAGCAAGAAGGCCGGGTCGGTGTGGAGTTTGCATGTTTCTTCTGGGTACTCTGGTTTCCCTCCATCAACCAAAAACATGCAACACCCTATGAACAGTCAAGTACCACCAAGGAGTTCCTCCCTCCTGTGGGCTCCTGCAGAGGGGTTCATAGGGGTCTGGTCTTCTGCTGCCTTGTTAAAATGAATGGGATAGCACGTTTATATTCGTACCAAGCCATGAGAGCAGCTATTCTAAACACTTCACTCCTGGAAAGGTCTATAAAAACACCTGAGATTGAATAAATGTGGAACATTCCAGGCCAAGCAACATTTCCATGGAGACAGGTACTTGGCAGAATATCCACCAGAAAAGTGATATAGTGCACCTCTCACTGCACTTTGTATGTTTTAAGTTCAGATATCCAGTCAGATATTGAGTCTTACGCACTGTTTACTAAACCAATGCAGTGAGTTTTAGCGGCTTTTTCGAGCTGTAGCTTCCTCGCAGTTAGCACAAAGTTTGTTGCAATGACAGACAATAATCCACTACCAGTCCACCAAAAGAAAGTCCATTTTTGAGGTCGCTGAAAGGAGAAGAGAAGAGGAAAAGGAGCAAAGCCAAACGAAGGTGATTTTAGGAGATTCATTCCAGCGATGGCGTCACTGAAGCAGACAAGGGTCTAAAGACTGACTTCTGGCCATCAACCAAAAACATGCAACACCCTATGAACAGTCAAGTACCACCAAGGAGTTCCTCCCTCCTGTGGGCTCCTGCAGAGGGGTTCATAGGGGTCTGGTCTTCTGCTGCCTTGTTAAAATGAATGGGATAGCACGTTTATATTCGTACCAAGCCATGAGAGCAGCTATTCTAAACACTTCACTCCTGGAAAGGTCTATAAAAACACCTGAGATTGAATAAATGTGGAACATTCCAGGCCAAGCAACATTTCCATGGAGACAGGTACTTGGCAGAATATCCACCAGAAAAGTGATATAGTGCACCTCTCACTGCACTTTGTATGTTTTAAGTTCAGATATCCAGTCAGATATTGAGTCTTACGCACTGTTTACTAAACCAATGCAGTGAGTTTTAGCGGCTTTTTCGAGCTGTAGCTTCCTCGCAGTTAGCACAAAGTTTGTTGCAATGACAGACAATAATCCACTACCAGTCCACCAAAAGAAAGTCCATTTTTGAGGTCGCTGAAAGGAGAAGAGAAGAGGAAAAGGAGCAAAGCCAAACGAAGGTGATTTTAGGAGATTCATTCCAGCGATGGCGTCACTGAAGCAGACAAGGGTCTAAAGACTGACTTCTGGACAGGTAACTTCTGCTTATCATTGGGAAATGTACTTTATTTTCAAGAGCCTGACACGCGTTTTTCAGGACACAAATTCACACATGCGCAGCATTTGAAAAGGGACAAACAGTTGCTGAACTCCTCCTTCCTTGGAAAATTCTCTACCTTTAAATCCATTTTGTGTGTGTATTTTTTGTGCTTACTAAAATATTTTGTATATCGGTTACCGTACATTTCACCATTAGAGATACATGTGAAACACCCCCCGCACAATGCCACCGCAAGTATCAATATCCACAGTGTAAAATGTGTATAAGTCTTATCACCACAAACCAGTTGAGTCGAGAAATTGAAGAAATATTTGATTAAGAAACAGGGATGATGAGGAAGGGATAAAAGTGAGGAACGAACAGCAAGAAGAAAAGAACACAATGAGTAAGAGCAAAGGGCTGAGAAAAAGAGTGTGCAGAATCATCGAGTGAATAACAGAAAACTGCAGAGGCATATTGAGAGCACCCTCAACTTCACAGCTACAGCAGAGTGTGAAGGACGCACACTGGCAGCAGAAATGTGTCACAAAAACACTCGGCTTGAATGAACAAGAGTGCAGCGCTTAATAAAAAAGAAAGCATGTATGTAGTGGGAGGGGGGAGGTGAAAATATGGATAAGGAGTTAATAAGCACAACAGTTCAGATAAATCCAGGGAGACAAGATTGAAAACTTTTGGACATGTTCATTAGACTAAATAAGATGATATGATTAATGCAATATTTGGACTTGCATATTGACTATAAGACTTATAAGACTGCATAAAAGCTACATGCAAAGCTGTATTTTAACACTTTAATACAAAGAGATATTTACACAAAACATGACTACACAGGAAACAGCAGTTTGTGGTTAATAAGAGCTGTGGGGGAGTTTTTTTTTGCAAATTGAAATGACATAATTTGGCAAAAATAATAAAAATCAGTCATACATATCAGTGCAAAAATATTGGCAAATCAAAGTTAAGGATCAAGGTTTTAGTTAAAATTTGTGAGTAGTGCAGTTGAAATGTAAATGAGTGAATAAAATCTACCTAAATGGCTGCTGTTTTGGTCATCATCATTCAGAATAAAAAGTATTCCTTATTCTGCATCTTGTCACGAACTTGATTATGTTAATGCTATGCAACACACACCTTTTAACACCGCACACTCAGATGTGAAGGTACACAGGGCTGCGAATCACACCTCACATCCTGCCTGTGTCTGTCTGTGCGCATGTTCACAAGTGTAAAGCTGCTGTGACTGAGGCTCCAGATGAATCCAAGAGAATACCTTTAATCAGCTCTGAGCATAATATATGCAAAAAACTCAATGTCAAGGTTATCCACCAGCCTATTCACTCTACATTCTGTTGTGTCCATACCACAAAACATTGACAACACAGCTTGTTCTTTCGTACAAACTAAATGTAATTTAAATGTCCAACTGAAGGTTTTCAATTTTTTTAAAAAAATGATAGCTAATTTAAAAATGCAAGTCCACAGTTACTTTCGATAGGCTAGAGCTACCTGTACCACCTGGTATAAGCAAAGGAAGATGAATGGCTGAATAGACAATCAGCAAATAGGTTAAGACTGAAGTAAAGATTATATGATGATTTAATGTGAACACTGAGATGACTGGTTGAATTTGCATTGTTATAATGGCAGCATTAAAACAATATATTTGACTAAAAATAACACGTTTCTTGAACAACTACAAAATGGTCAAATTAAAGCAATATCATGTAGCAGCAGCGGTTCCCAATCTTCCCTTAGACTCAAAGCACCACTTAAGACATGCTCTGTAGGCAATGTTAACCAATGCATTGTTGTAATTGCATTGTTGTGATTTACAACTTTCTATATTCAATTTGACCTTCTTCTTAAGCCCCCAGGCATATGCTCACATACCGCTAGGGGTCTCTGTACCATTGGTTGGAAAACACTGATGTACAGTATATCCTGAATACACTGTTCAAACCTCGTGTGGCAGTGAAATGGTGAATTGTGTCACAGTGTCCTTGGATTTAACAGATGCGATATGACGCTTCCCAATCACAAACATTGTCATTATCATCAGCAGCAGGCGCAAATCCTGTACAATGCGATTAAACGATGCAGTTTAGATGAGAGGTGATGTTATATTTACATAGAAGAGATAAACAAGTTGAAAACAGATGGCAGAAAAAATAATGAACCAAATGACCAACAGCACATGAGTCTTTTATTTACAATAACAACACTACTATAATCCTTCACGTCATACAAACTGCAAGATACAAGGGAGACAAAGTTTAGAACTTTCATAATATTATGGGAAATATGCAATGTATTGTCTTTAGTTGTGTTGAGTTAATGAAACTTTATGGAGTTTCAAAACACACTGGAGCACTTCCTGTTTGAGAGAAAAACTCTGCTTAAATATGCAGAGTTTGTCTTTAACATGTGTAAATGAAACAATGCACAATTCAAAATATGTTTGAGATGAGGAAACAACATTATAACATAGCAGAAAACAGAGAAATATGGGCCCTTTAAGTATAAGTATAAACTGATAATTAAATAAACATTTGTCCTAGTCCCATGCGGCTAAGGACACTGATTTCTTCTGCTTGTGTGGTCAGATTGTCTCTTGTCATGTCTGACTTCACTCACATGTGGAGCAGCCTTCACAAATGCACGCACACATTTCACACATGGGTGCACTCCACAAATACTTCCTGGTTGTGACAGGAAAAGACGCCTGCTGCAAATTAATATCTGACACAATACTTGTATTTCTTTATCGTCTCAAATGACAAAATCTCCCACCACAAAAACCTGCATCTGCAAATTTGTTTTTTCTCTGATGCAAGAATGTCATTATATTTCCTATTCCTACCCACAAACAGCCCGGCAGCTTAATAATAATTCATTAATTTTTCATTGTATCTACATATTTGCAGTGGCTATGAGTTAAAACCTATTCCAGTTACTCTGTGTAAGACGCAAGACAGGGCAAGACTGATCCAACTGCAGCTCCTCACCTTTTCTCCTTTTTCTCTTCTCTGGTGCTTCTCATCTTTATAATCCAAGTTATGGAAAGTAAATAACTGTTTTCTCACCGTTTATGACTTCAGTCCTAATTTGCACATGGACATCACACGTGTTTTTGTTGATGCGTGTGTTTTGCCCACTAATGGCAATGTGTGTATGCTTAACAGGTCTATCAACACACAAAATAAAAACTGTAGTGACCCTGACACCCTGCCCTTTATGCCTGATATCCCCATGTCTGTGTTTTTAATAAGACTGAAGAAGACTGAATCGACAATCAAAGATCAATATGGGGGAGCAATTAACTAGTTTTTTTATCTCACAAACGATTAACACCATTTTGGGCCTTTTTAGGGCATTTTTAAGCTTCCTGGGGGGCTGGCTGACCCCAATTTGACCTATAAAAGAATCATTAATATCTCCAAAATAGCACAAATGGAGGACAAACGATTGAGCTTTGGGTAGGTTTGTGTTTGATGGGGAGCCAACTTCACGCAGGTACAGATCTGAAATGTGATGTGGGATAGTGCTGTAACCTGCTTGCCTTCCTCGTGACAGATACGTTTAATCCAGTGACGTGCGGTCAGGGGAGGCAGGTGAGGCACTGCCTCACCCGTAATCATGACAAAAAAAAAAACAAAAAACAAAACTGTACTTAAAGAAATAATATTTTCCACGGTTATGTGTTAAAAATGCATCTGGAGTATGACTACACATATCTGCCATTTTATTGAGTAAAAATTGCTGATTTTGAGTTTTTCCGATCAAATCCAGGGCAGAAACACCGGGTGAGGCAGAGTGAACTGTGCCTCATGTATGACGCATGATCATAGACGTATGATCCAATACAAACTGGTGA
>JACN01026082.1:0-16716 GCA_000787155.1 Scartelaos histophorus
AAAAAGCTTCTCTGATCCCTCTAATCTTCAAATTCACCTTTTCACTGAGCTCTTACCCTTCTCCAATAGGGATAACGTTACTCCTCGTCGTACATGGACACACTGTACGTCTCCATTGTCCCTCTAAATGCCAAATTGTGCGTGCTTTCCCCCTTATTACGGCCAGTGTAATGAGCAGTTGTTGCAGGCCCGTGTCAGCTGTTGGAGTGGCCTTCTGTCTGTAATAGAAGTTTAAGCTGTGTTTTTCCCTGGCTGTCTGTCCAACCATCACACACCGAGAAGCCCCACCTGTTACCCTGCACAATCCGGATGTTTTCAGGAAATAATTTGGCGCTGTAAATAGGAAATGTAGTGCGCTCACCCCAATCCATTTCCAAAACATTCCATCTTGTCGTGGCTTGCCCGGGTATAGATTTGCGAGAAAAATGTGAACGGAGGTCAAAAGGTTGCTAATGACAACGCCAGTGGAGAGACTTGTGGATAATTATCACTGCAGGAAAGATAGGGATGCTAGTGTATGACAAAATCCAGCGCAGGGGATGATGAAGGCTTGTAGTTCTTGAAGCGGCCCAGAAACCCGTCAATCAAACATCTAAGAATCAGAGGAAAACGCTGGAGGGGCAGAGCGGGGAGGCTGTTCACTTCATTACAAGCGTTTATGCCATGTACAATCACTGACCTTTTCTGAGTTTTCAATTTTGGATCACAGCGAAGCCAGCTCTGGTTAGAATTTACTATTTGGAGACGGTGATGGAGTAGCACGAGGAGCAGGCAGTGCGCTATAACATCATTTTACGTTGGTCTGTGCTCTTCGGGGGTTGGCGTACTTTATCATATATTCCCATCTGACCCCATCCTCTGCGTTGTGTCTCTCACTTCCTTTTGCTTCGGGACTGAAATAACATTGCCCTATACTTGTATTTACTGTCCACTGTGGAATAACTTTGAGTTGTGTAGAAATGGGCCAGTTTGGATTCTTTTGTGCTGATATCGTTATCCTGTATATTTATCCTGCTGCTGTGGCTGGTCATCGATATTCACCAATACCGATATTTAGGCTTCAAAGTCCATAGCAAGGCCCACAAATATATCTTAAGTTGAAATAACAATCACAAATTATTTTTTTCGCTTTTGACTCTGTTCAAAAAGGCCTTGCAGAAAATGAGGCAGTGCCAAGAAATAGGACGACTCTCCCGTCACGTGTGTGACATTCACTCAACAATTATGTTGTTCTTCCCGGCTTCAAGCTCAGGCATTAATGGAAATCTTATAAATTATAGGATATATCTTAGGTTAGCTCTATAAGCAAATATAAGTAGCCACACGTGACAATTTGTCGCGTGTGTGACAGTTATTTTTTTTGCCATTAATGCTAATCTAATGTATTTTGCAACACAGTTTTCATTTTATACTTTAAGACGACTCTGCTGATTTATAATCTTAAGTGTGAAGTTAATAGGAACCCATACATTTCATTAAAAAAAACAAAAAGAGTCTGTAGTGTCACGTGTGTGACATATCAGGTTGATAATGTTTAGTTTAACCCCTTAATATAAAGGAATGAAAGGTTTAAGTCCATACATTGATTCTACCAAATATGAGAAATACAATTATTTATGACAAAACCTTCATCTTTTGCAGAGCCTTAAAATCAAAAGTGATTTTCATTGACAGCAGCCGCATTCAGATAACATGTCCTCTTTAATAACCCCTGAAAATAAAAATTTTTTGAAAGCTGCTCAACATATTATTAAAATATAATATATAAAGCTTAAATCTACAAATATATTATACAAGTAGTTTTGAAATTTTGCAATGCAGGCTCCATTTTCATAGAATGGCCCAATACTGAAGACTTGGTTCCGACACTGGAGCCGCCCGTCCCCTGCATTTGGATACATAATATTTATATAACCAAATTTACCCACAAACTGAAGCCAGAAGTCTAGACCAAGTCTGGACCTGGCAAGCGCGAGACGGGGCCAGTGCTTTGGTCCAGGGCTACTGAACTGCTGCAAGTTTTGATGTAACTTTTATTTACCATTTGAAATTCCACATCAGAACTAGTATTCACAAACTGCTCATTTTTAGTTCACTTTCCAAAAGTCCCTTTAATTCTGAGACTGTCCTCCCAAAATGCTTTGCTTTCATGTGGCCTCCTTCTGCTTCCTCTGATCATTCATTCTCTCTATTTCTGGTTTTCTAATAATGATATTACAGTGAATGGAACATTTTTTTCCAAATGGGAACCAAAGACACAATAATCTTTTGGAGGAAAAGTTTAACCAGTGTGCACAGAACTAGTTGTCAAATCCGCATGTAGCACATTAGTCAGAAACAGACTTGAGAATTTACTTGGTTGGTCTTCTCCCCTTAGGCACCAGTCTCCCCCATCTCTTGTGTTTTTCGCTTTACTCTCCTCTTGACTACCTCCTTCTGAGCGTCTTCACAGATTTCGCATCTGTGGGAGAAGCCTGAACCTCCCTGGGGGATCTGGGACATTGACTGGGCCCATTTTTTCAGTCTGGCGCTCATAATTTATTAATCTTTCCCAGCCTGAACTTATTTCTGTCCTCTTTAACTTTTTCTCAAAGTTTAGCAAATGAGGGTTGTATAATAGCAGTAAAATGTCTCACAGCCATTTTTATCTTTGTGGTTTATGTTTTAATTGTGCAAAATGTCTCACAGCCATTTTTTTCTGACACTTGTGTGGAGATTATCTTTGTGGTTTATGTTTTAATTGTGGAATTATGTTTAAAGTTCACATTTTAAACATGTGTAGAAGCATGAACAGATAAACTAATACAATAATCTCTGCTTGTAGAGGTTTAAACTGGAGTTAGTGGCATTTCTACATATTAGAGCTGTTACTTTTTGTGATATTTGACCATAAAATTGTAATTTTGTTTCTATTGCATAATATCACGCAGCTTTAACATGAACTGATTCCCTGCTACATTTAAACACCCACATTACAATATTTTGTGATCTCTGTAATGTTGTTTCCTCATCACAAACATAACACATTGACACAATAACACAACAATATTGTTTCATTCACACATTTTTAACACAAACCCTGCATAGTTAGGCTGAGTTCAAAGTGAAAACACCCCATTTCACCTTGTTATTCACTTATTTGGATTATATTTTGAATTATTTGGATGATTTCTGCCATAGTTTTGGACCTTTCATCTAGTTAATAATGGGAAATTAATGCTGTGAACTTTCAATACCAAATGACTCACCAGATAAAAACTTTACACCAAATATTTTACATTTCAAAATAATTCACCCTGTCCTATCTCTTACTCACCCTCTCTTCTCTCTCCGGCATTGTTGAAAACCTTAATCTGCAATAGAGGAATGTGTTTTACTAAGACTTCTGAAGGTAAAATAATGCCAAAGGTGTTTTATGGAACACTTAAAATATTACGAATATCGCGTTAAAATGAAGGCGAACGGTTAATACTTGACTAAAATGTACGGTTAGTGACATGCGAGTCTTTTAGAATTCAAACAATGCGATCGAGGGCTGACTCTACGTCGTCTGCATTATTCATCGGCCTCATTATACGACCAATATTACGCTATTTTCTCATCTATGTTATAATGTTTCCTCATCACAAACATACCTGCAGTTGTGTTTTGTTTCATGCATTTTTAACACACAGACGCTGCATATTTAGGTTCCATTCCACCTTGTGATGTCATGCAGTGTTACAGGAAATACTCTGTTTTTAAACTTCATACACCTTCACTAGAGTCATTTGGATAATTTAAGCTCTTAAGAATTACTCAAACACGTGTGATTTAAATAAAAAAAACAGACGCTGCATGTTTAGGTTCCATTCCACCTTGTGATGTCATGCGGTGTTACAGGAAATACTCTACTGTGTTTTTAAACTTCATACACCTTCACTAGAGTCATTTGGATAATTTAAGCCCTTAAGAATTACTCAAACACGTGTGATTTAAATAAACAACGAGGAGTCCAGGTATGTTTTTGAGCAGGTAACAACAATCTAAGATGCTTTTAAACCTCACGAGTAATTTTTGCATAATACGCCATTTAACGCAAAATATTCACCCTCTTCTAGTTGTAAATTGAAGCGAAATAAGTCCTCAATTTCCATCTTTAATTAAACTTTCAGCTCGAGTCAATGGGGCGACGGCACGTGTGAACGTAACGCTGTCGAGGAATGAAAAGATGTTCCATGAGCCCAGATTGTGAGGACTTTTGTCGAAACATGACATTGAATTTGAGAGGTTTTTATTGAAGAAGCTCTCCACACGCACGATGAATTAAAACACGGCACATGCTAATGACATCATTCATCTGCGCATAATGGATTCATCTGCTGATTGATTTCTAGGGTAATCACTTGTGTTAAAGCACCAGTTGGTAAAAAAAAAAAATCAAGAATATTTCACTCACAGTTTGTATCAAGGACAATGAACAAACTGGCTTCCTACTGCTATTGAAAATTCCAGCTAAAAAGGCCCTGTTGAATCATTTGGTAAATTATGTTAGTGGAGTTGTGTGTTTATCAGTAAAGGCGTCTGATTGGACAGAAGGAGAATCCAAATGATGGTGATACATCCCATCAATATATACTCAATATGGCAATTTATATGGCAAACATCAATATCTTATACTTTAAGGCTCATATTGCGATATTTTATCTGTGTTACAGTGTTTCCTCATTGAAATATACCTGATATTGTGTTTCATTGTTGTTTCATTTACACATGTTTAACACAAATTCTGCATAGTTAGGCTGAGTTCTTCTCTCAAACAGAAAACACTCTGTTCCACCTTGTGATGTCATGAGAGATGTGCTCCACTGTGTTCTAAAGAATCATTTGGATTTGCCAATTTCTATTCAGTTAAAGATAAAAGGTAGTTGTTAAGATGATCACAACATGACATCAACATCATGCGGTGGAACAGAGCGTTTTGAGTTTTGGAGATGTAACCAGACTAATAATGCAATGTTACTCAAACATGTGTGAATGAAACACAACTCCAGGTATGATGAGGTTACTTTCTTACATGGCTTAAGGCTCATAAGAGTTTTAAAACCTTTTACCTTTTAAATGGCCCCTTATGGATTGTATGTTTTATGCATAGACCATATATATAAATGGACATAGCTAACGTGTTAGTCGCCGCGTGCCAAACAGGAAGTGCTCCAGGAGGCTCTTCCGGCTCCTTCTGACTCTGGCTCCCATTGACTTACATTAGGATCTTGTCGCTCGTCTCTGTACCTGCTGCAGCGATCCTCTTCATCTTGGTCTTAAAATGTTCTTATTAACCCGCAACACATGATCCTGATTTTTTTCTTCGCTATTTTGTTAGTCAAAAAAATCCTATTCACAACATAGAGCCTGGCTCCAGATTGGCTCCTGTAATCGTGAAGCATCACGAGCCTCATTTGAGCGGCGCTAAACGCTATGGGTGACGTCACACTCGCTTAATCCACTTTTTTATACAGTCTATGGTTTTATGTTGTCTTTTGAGTGTACGTTTTACACGTGTTGCCATTCCTTTTTTTTTTTTTTACTTTATTTTTATTTATTAAGAAGGTTATTGGGCATGCAAAAGAATAGTTATTACAATATGCAAATCAGACAGGGTTACATGTACAGTCAGTGGATCACACATCACGATTCATTGTGACTGGTTTGTGTATAACAGTCCCATCTTTTCCGGTATTTTTCTCCCTTGTGTCGTTGTAGACAAAGACTGAATGTCATGATTTCCGTTGTTCTGATTTGTCCAATAATCTGCACGTGTTGCCTTTCCTGACACTAAGTATCAGGAATAGTAAGAACAGTACACAGGAAAATTGCATTGGCTTTCTTGATATAAGCACTTCATCAAAATGTATAACAATAAATGATAATTGTTCTATTATGGAGCATTTTGAGCGGCGCCGTAATGGACTGCTTTGTTTATTACGCCTACCCTCTCATCAAGACACTTTTTTCCCCAAACTGAAATATTTGTGCTATATTCATCAACTTAATAAGCAATAATATGACAAGGGCCCTTAACACAATCCCTCTGCATCTCAGAATGTGCAGGTTTGTGTTTATTAATGAATCAAGTTATTACAGCAGCAATTAGCAAGTGAAAAATTCTCCGGCTAAATGTGACTAAGGTGATTTGCTCTGTATTCCCCGGTCAAATTAACATGAATATTGATGTTATTTTTCAGCAAACCTTCTAGATATTCATGTCCTATTTAAACCTGGGAGTAACGATACATGATACAATACAAAAAACATGGTTAATGACACGATATTATCATGATGCACTCTGATGTACTGCTGTTTTTAAAGTTCCCTTATTATTTTGATCTATGTTATAATGTTTCCCCATCACAAACATACCTGCAGTTGTGTTTCATTCACACATGTTTAACACATCTCTCAAACAGAAATCACTATTGCACCTTGTGATGTCATATGTTTATACAGGAAGTGCTCCACTGTGTTTTTACACCTTCACTAGAATCATTTCCACCTGCAGAGGGGTTCATAGGGTCCTGCAAGATGGACGGATGGATGGATATATGGACATTTTAATACTTTTTATAGTCCTGCTGACCCTAATTCGCTTGTGTACTGCGCGTATTCTCGGCTTCATGTATGGCAACATTGTGCAGGTAATGATTGATGAACACTTCCCCGTTTTATCCTAATTGTGAACCTCATTTGCGTATCTGACACCCCCCGTCGAGCTTTTTTATTGTACACCTCCGTCTAGGTGTATAATTATCGCAGACGAGAGCAGACCGGAGAGAGACGCAGGGAGGGAGGGTGTAGGTGCTCGTGTTCTCCCCTCTGCTGCTGCCGCCGTTGCCTCTGAGAATAAGACACTGGCCACAAATGATTGGATTAGTGTTTAACCCCCCCTTCCACTTAGCATAATCCTCTTTGCAGATTTCCTCTTGTGTGTGTGCGCGCTACCCATTGCTCTGTATATATGAAACAGCAAGGTCAGTTTACCCGGGCTTCAGGCATGCAGGAGACCTATAGAATGAACGAATGAATGAGGGAAATGTGGGTGTGACCCGGACCTCAACAAAGGCGTTAAGTATAATTGTAAATATATGCTGCCCACACCAGGAAGCACAGTAGGTACTAATTCATGGATAAATACTTCATCCATTGGCCTACATAACCCTTATGTCTTGGTAATCTTCTTTCTTTATCCTTATCTCAACTGACTGATGATCATCTGTCTCCTGCAGAGGTTAGCGTATAGATATGGTAAAGGTTGCGTCGGATGCCCTCCCTTGGAATAAACTCGCGATGACCTGCCCATGACTGAAAGAAGTAATAATCACAATGGTACTTGAAGATCTACTCAAAATGTATGCGAGTAGTGCATTTGTCATGGAAAAATATGATCTTCCAAAACACATAAAGTACAGTATACAACTTTAAATTTTTAAATAAATAGCAATATAAGGATGAGAATCGCACATCAATTCCTCAAAATGGGTGCGCTGGAGGAGAGAGAGCAACTCAAGAACATATAGAGAAATCCCGCACACCGTCTTACTTGCAAATTGTGAAGATTTTTTTGGGACATGCAACGTTTCGCCATCAGTCTGATTTGTCTGATGCCGAAACATTGCATGTCCTAATAAAGCTTCACAATTTGCAAGTAAGACGGTGTGGGGGATTTCTCTATAATAAATAGCAATAAAAGTATGTTTTTTTTTAATTTTGGTTATGCTTCTTGCACTGAAAAAAAACATTGCGTCCTTACTTTGACTGGGCTTGCATCTCCACAAATCTGCCTCTTTTGTTATTCCTTTGGCTATCATCTTCCACAGTATGTCATAAAACATATCTATCTCTATGCTTTCTTGTTTTCAAATATGGATTTAACTTTCTATTTCTGTGTAATCATGTCACCTCTGGAAAGTTACACACTGTACCTTCTTAAAAGCGCGCTATTTTTTTATTCTCTTTTTCCTGCAGATGATATAAGTTGTAGTTTTCTGGTACAGTCTTGTTGTTTGTTTCAGGACGGCTTGTTCCCTTTTTGACAATAGCGGCGCATCTGAACGGCGCACATTCTTACAGTTTCTTTTTCCTCTTGTCTTTTGAACGAGCTTAATGTGATAGCTCGGACAGGGGAGCGAAAAGGCGAGAAATGGAAGACCGTAACAAGACGCGTATCTCTCGTAAGAATAAGACGGGCATTAATAATAGAATATTTGACAGGCAAATATGGGCGTTTGGTGAACCAGTTCGGAGCAGCCAGAGGTGAGGAGCAGGGGATTATGAGAAAGAAATGTGGAATTGAGCGATCAGTGGGAAGGTCTGCGGGGTTTGCGATGTCATTGTGAGACTTCTAAACAGCCACAGCCAGAGATGGGCACTTTGAAGTCGCGTAGAGCCGCTTAAATCCCGCCTGAAAAGACACTGAAGGCCCCCAAAGAGGAGACGGAGACAGGCAGGGGATGTAGCTGGTGATTGGTGAGTAAAAAAAAACCCAAAGGCAAGTGTGTTTTATGGGGCTATGCTGACAGGTGGAGTGGAGATAGGAGCGCTCCCAACATTGCTATGAAAAGTGTGTATTTTTCTCTTGGACGGGTGAGTAATATGTTCCTTGGACGGAGATGCAACGCGAGAAGCGGTGCCGAGCTCGGAGCTGATCTGAGCAGGATGTGGGCAGAGCGGGCGCCACTGTATTAGGAGTTCTGACATCACCATAAAGAGGGGAGAATACCGGGATAGAAGGCTGAGTCACGAGGAGCAGACGCAGACAGGAACTACAGACGAACTGTCAATCAAACCAGAGTGAAGTTGTACACTGGTCTTTTTAGATTTGTGGTTTGTAAAGTTCACAATTATGGCTCTGATCACTGTCTCTCCTGCTAGTGGATGTCTGAATGTGCGTCTACTGAGTAATTTTGACCATTGACCTTACACTAGATCAAAATAAGGACTAAACTGAGACCAACCCAGACTTGGAGAAGAGTAAAATGCCCTGAAAATACTTAATTGTGACTCATTACTGCCATAATTCAAATGATTAAGATTTAAATTTGCTTAATACCTTAATTTTACCATGTAGTATTCCATTGAATGAATCTTGGTCTATGCAGTTCCCTCTTTTTGAAATACTTTTAAGAAAATGATGAGTTTTGATGACACAATATCACATTTCTTCTATAGTTATATCTGTATTGGAGACAGAACTAAACCAGGTGTAGCCCTAGGACTGGACTAGAACAGGACCTGGAATAGAGGGATTCCAGTCACGTGACTTTTTCAGCGCCATATTGTCTGGAAAAAAACCCGTACCATAAAGTAAACGTTAGGCAAGAAAATATATAATAAAGTTTCCGAATTTACCAAACATTTAAGCAGTTTGAAACGCAAAAGATATGAAAGAAAACTAAGTGATATCGGTGTCACTGACCCTTATGTTGTACCACAAGTTGTTTTTTATGGACTTAAATCTGTTACGGATTCTGGAAATTTTCCCGACATCGAGTATCCTGATCTTATTACTTATCTCCTTTGTAAAACGACTTTATTCTGCCTATACTCGGTTTACTGACTTCATAAATACTTTGAAATGTTTTCTTTATTATATTCAAATGATAAATAGTATGACGACCTAAATATGCAAAACTTTGTACGTTATTAAATGTGTTTGCTTCTAAAACTTACCACTGATAAAATGCATTAAAATCCTTTCTGTTTATGGCGCCTCCTTCTTCCGCAATATGGATCAGGTGGGATACGATAAAAAGGAATATATTCCGTTGTACTACAGCTGTGCTTCTTTATTTGCCTTGTATTTGTACATCCTTCAGCACAGCAGGACTCCACCATTGTTTACAGCCATATATGCACGAAATACTTGAGAAACATCTACAAAAACAAAACCGGCTCTTAATAGTGTCACTCTGAGGGGAGTTTTATTAAGATGGCGTCGCAGGGTTTTGTGACGTCAGCTGGAATCCCTCTATAGGAGCTAATGTACATCAGCACTAAAACAGGACCATATCAGGACAAGTGTGAATCTAAGTGCACTGATGTAACACACGAGATCCCATTACATTTACAAAAACACAGGGCATTAAATCAGTTGAATAGACTGCAGACAGCATAGGCGGCCATAGCTTCACACAGATGCTCTCATAAAACTCCCGGTAGTAGCCGTGGATATAAGTCGTGTGATCACTTGAACTAGATTCCTTTTTAATATACCACCTGCTGTGATTGGATTGTGCTCCGGTTGTACAGAAAGGAATTGGACATGCTATAGATTTTATTAGCTCGGCGAGTGGGATGTGCCTAAGAATCAAACAATAGAAAACAGGATTGGTCTGTTTCCAAATCAAATTCACAATAGCTGTTAGAGAGAGAAAAGATTAAACTGTGGCTCTTCCTGCAAAACCATTCATTTGACTTCCCTGTATTTCCTCATGTAATATACAAAAGCTATTTAGTCTTGCACGTGGACAACACACACACACACACACACACACACACACACACACACACACACACACACACACACACACACACACACACACATATACTAACAAGGCTCTCAAATAGTGCATTAATAACAGTGGAAGTGTGACAGAAGTTACTACGAGGGGAAGAGGATGGGGAAGTTAAAAAGCTGTTGTGAATTATTAATACTACCATTGTGGCTGCTCTTACACACTCATGTACGTGCACAGCTGCAGTCCCCAGCCGCTGGTGCAGACAGGAAACAGCAGGCTGGTTCGGCTGGAATCAGGACTATCTGTAAATGCCCTGTTGTGAGAAGGATGCCAAGGCGTGATTGGTAAATTGGTATGTTATTCAGACGTATGAAAAGGGTGAATATACGATACGCTTTAATGGACACAGTTTCTCCATATATAGGCTCTATACTCAACTCAAATGTATGAAAGATGCAGTAATATTTAGCGTGTGAACATTTTCTTTGGACTTCTGGGAAATTTTGGGTTATTTTTTGGCTAAATGTTGCAATTTGAACTGTAAAATATTCAATTAATAAGTTTTATGACTCATTACAGCTGTAAACAAAGTACAGAAATATTTCATTCTGCTGTTTATTTATTGTAGCTCATGGTTTTTTTAACACTATTGTAGATTAAGGATTGGTTTTTGTTGGGTTATTGTGTCAGTGGCATAAAGTAGTTTCAGGATTATCATTTATCACAGTATTTCTCTGCAGCAATATATAAAGCTTCAAAATGAGAGGGATTCCAGTCATGTGACTTTTTTAGCGATCAGCGCCATATTGTCTGGAAAGAAACTCGCACTATCAAATAAACGTTAGGCAAGAAAATTCATAATAAACAAGTTTCCGAATTGACCAAACATTTAAGCAGTTCAGAACGCAAAAGATATGAAAGAAAACTAAGTGATATCGGTGTCACTGACCCTTATGTTGTACCACAAGTTGTTTTTTATGGACTTAAATCTGTTACGGATTCTGGAAATTCGCCCGACATCGAGTATCCTGATCTGATCTGATGAAGGTTTACTTCATAAATAAACACGATTTACTGACTTCATAAATACTTTGAAATGTTTGTGTAAAACTTAGCACTGATAAAATGCATTAAAATCCTTTCTGTTTATGGCAGCCTCCTTCTTCTGCGATATGGATCACGCGGGATACGAGAAAAAGGAATATATTCCGATGTACTACAGCTGTGCTTTTTATTTGCCTTGTATTTGTACATCCTTCAGCACAGCAGGATTCCACCACTGTTTGCAGCGATATATACACAAAATACTACTACAAAACATCTAGAAAAACAAAACTGGCTTATAAGAGTAAGAGTTTTATTACCCGACAAGATGGCGTCACAGGATTTTTTGACGTCAGCTGGAACCCCTCTATTGGCTGCTTATACCTACTGGACATTTTATTTGGCATTTCATTTTGACATTTTATCAGTTACAAATATGCTACTCTTGGAGGGTCAGCCACTTATTTGTCTTATGGCAAAGAAACACCTTGAAAAGCATCATGCATTTGTACTATAAGTGGACTTGGACTTGACCTGTGGCCTGGGTTTGTACTGCCACATATTTGTCTTTATAGATAAGTTTAATTTCGATGAAGAAAAGTGAATGTCCTTCCACCAGAAAACTGACACAGTGCAACATTTAGTAAAAATGCATATAGCTGACATTTTAGGACACTTTTTGAAAATCTAACTCAAGTATAAAAAGTGAAAAACTTAAAAATAAGACAACATATTGGACTTCTTAATGTACAGATGTTAGGCAATCAGTATAAGCTACAATGGAAATCACATCTCTTCATTGTTGTATGGGCTAAGAGTTTTAGTCATCATCATTATTCCTTATAACAATTTATACATATTTAGCAACATACTTTTAGATATACATACATATTTTGAAGTGAAAGATCTTCCTCAAAAACAGAAACATTTGTTAGTACCAAAAAGAACCCAGTGACTGTACAACATTTACTTACATTAAAGTATAAATTAGACTTCAAATATGAGCATTGAAGCAAATAAATAAGTGTACAAAGCCCCATTTTGGCCAAATTAAAACGCTAATGAAGCTATTAGTCTTGTTGAGATAAATCTATGAAAATTACAACTATGCCATGTTTATAAAGGAAGTAAATAGCAGATTTAAGATGCAAGATATCAGTCCTTTTGTGAATCTCAATTTATCTTAAATTAAATGTTGCCTTGTGACATTTAAAGGTTGAAGAAGAAAAAGGTGAGGAACAATTTGAAGTATACACGAGTAATAAAAGAGCAAATCAAGCTGCCGTTGCCAGATAAGTCGAATAGGATCCAGTTTGGAAAGCCTCCTTCTGAATGACACTTTGTATATTGTTTTATATGTAGAAATGTCATAATGATTAGCCCCATGTGCATATATAGGACTGTGTAAAACTGCTAGACAGGCTTTTAGGCAATGAGGAAACTGCATCCTTAACTTGATTAGATTAAAGGTGCACTGCATAACTTCAGGTTTTTATTGCCTTTAAAAGCGTCCATTTTATCTGTGAGTGGGGTCACCTCTTCACAGATCTCCCCTGTAAATTGGCCTGGTAGTGTCTCCTGCTTGTTTCTATGGGCATTGAAAAGTTTAATGTCCTGCTTTGGAGACAAGCAACTGGCAACCCTGAGAAAAGTTACACAGTGCACCTTAAACATGCAAAACTAACCTAAGTAGATGCAATAAGAAGTGAGGTTATATTCAGCAATGGCATAGATGTTTTTAAATATTCTTTGACTAAAACTCGACCATTTCTAGGTACCGTAAATGTAATTCTTCCTGATGTAGATGAAGGTCATTCAAAAACTAGGCCTATTTAGGAAAGAGGCAATTTTGTAGTTGAATCAGTATACAGTACTACTTATGAATTAGTATCTGTAGAATCAGTTCCAATCTCATTTTAAAAGGTTTTGTGAACGAGAGCAAGATTTAAAGACATAATATATAGTTATAATTTATGACATCCACGGATCATTGAACATTTTTGCAATATTCACCTAAAATGAATTAATAAAAGAAGCGTCATCGTAACAGATCATTGAGGTTGTTGCCATCTCCTATGGACAGCTACAAATCACACTAGTGAGTAACAGATTTTCTTTCTTTCTATTTTCAATTAAGAAAATGAAATACTAAAGAATGGAAAACTAAACTAAAGTTAAACTAAAGTGGGTGTGTCCCTTTTGCAATGAATGATGAGCAATGATGTCGTTAAAACAGTTGTATAAAGATTAATCAGACACGCATGAATCATAAATACAACTTTGAGAGTAGGAGTAAAGTAGTAATTGTAGGAGTAGGAGTAGTAGTAGTAGGAGGAGGAGGAGTAGTAGGAGTAGTAGTAGTCGGAGTAGTAGTAGTAGTAGGAGTAGTAGTAGGAGTAGGAGTAGGAGTAGTACTAGTAGGAGTAGTAGGAGTAGTAGGAGTAGTAGTAGAAGTAGTAGTAGTAGTAGGAGTAGGAGTAGGAGTAGTAGGAGTAGGAGTAGGAGTAGTAGTAGGAGTAGTAGTAGGAGTAGGAGTAGTAATAGTAGGAGTAGGAGTAGGAGTAGTAATAGTAGGAGTAGGAGGAGTAGTAGTAGTAGGAGTAATAGGAGTAGTAGTAATAGTAGGAGTAGTAGGAGGAGTAGTAGTAGTAGTAGTAGTAGTAGTAGTAGTAGTAGTAGTACCACTATAACATGGTTAAAAGCTCTTAATAGTCAACTTTGCATAATAAGTCCACTTTAAACACACAGTTGAACACTTTCCACTTCAAAAAAATTCAACTTCAACTAATTTATTCCCATAAAGTCTGGAACAAAGTACTTTAACTACTTCAAGAGTGACCATAGACCTACTCAGTTAAAGAGCTCCATGAACCCAAACACGCACCTTAAAAGGAAACACGTTACGCTGTTTTACGCTGATCTATGTTATAATGTTGTTTCCTCAACACAAAAATGCATGTAGTCGTGTTTAAATGTTAAATACACAAACCCTGCATATTTAGGCTGAGTTTAGTTGAGTTTGGCAAAAACACAACTCCAGGTATGTTTTTATGACATGGCTTAAAATTCATAAGAGTCAGTCGTCCATAATGCATTTGTACATTGATGATTTATTATTTCACTAGCTCAAAAATCCAAAATAAACCTCCATTTGCACTTCACGACTCCCTTGCATCTGTTTCCCTTCTTGTTTATCTCTGCCTGTTGATAAAAGTTAGTATGCGTGACGAGCAAAGCAAAGTACTTACCGCCTCACAAAGCACCTGTAGTCGTTTAGAGCTGACACGCTTCTTGCATGCGCGGCGGCCATGTTTGGTACCATGACGCTGACCTCTTATGCTCCGAGTCCCAGATGGCCTGACCCCCTCTCCCCCCCTGCAGCTGCGTGCCGTGTCCCGACATCCAGGGGTTTACATGCCACAGTGAGTGGGCCAGACTGAAAGATTTACCACAGATGTATGACGTGGTATTAGTGGTGCTGTGGTGTGTATGTTGTGGGAGCCTTATGCCATGTATGATGACATTTTAAACCTCTTTTGTGACTTAATGTTTTATTGTCAAGATGGTGATGCAAAAGCTCCTAAAGTGCTAGTTGGTGGTGGTGGTTTTGGTGGTGGTGGTAGTAGTAGTAGTGGTAGTATTAGTAGTGGTAGTGGTAGTGGTAGTGGTGGTAGTAGTAGTGATAGTAGTGGTAGTATTAGTAGTGGTAGTAGTGGTAGTAGTAGTGGTAGTATTAGTAGTAGTAGTGGTAGCATTAGTAGTAGTAGTGGTAGTGGTGGTAGTAGTAGTGATAGTAGTGGTAGTATTATTAGTAGTAGTAGTAGTAGTAGTAGTAGTGGTAGTAGTGGTGGTAGTAATGGTAGTAGTGGTAGTAGTAGTAGTAGTGGTGGTAGTAATGGTAGTATTAGTAGTGGTAGTATTAGTATTAGTAGTGGTAGTGGTGGTAGTAGTGGTAGTGGTAGTAGTAGTCTAGTAGTAGTAGTAGTAGTGAGTCTAGACTCACTTTCATCTCTGAAATTTCCAATCCCTACTGAACTAAAGGTAAAAAGTAGCTTTTAAGTCAAAAACTACCTTGTCGTGACATCACAAGTTGGAGCAGCATTTTGAGCTTTGGCGATGTAGTCAGACTTATAATAAAGGGTTTTTTCATGTGTTTTTGATGTGATAACAACATCCTGTCAATTGTCCGTAATATAGGACCAATAAAGAACTTCACTGGTGTTTTGTTGCAGCCCGTCTCCATGGAGATGTTAACTGCTTTTCCCCGAATGTTTTATGTATTAAACTGGTCTATCTTGCATTTATTTATTGCTCAAAAAGGCCTTGTAAAGCTTCTTCTTCTTATTTTGAGCCACCTCTCCACACGTCTTGTAACTTGCCCTGGTGGCGCCTTAATGTCCTCGTGAAGATAGATTATTTTAAGGCCGTACCGTGGAACATTCCAACCCAGATAAAGAAATCTCCAGACAAACATGTGATGGACCTTCTGCTAAAATGTTACTTATTGCTCCTTTAACATTTCCATTGTGACTAGAAATGGAGAGGAGGTTGGAGTGTGGAGAGAAATCCTCATTTGCATGCATGGATATTTATTTCAGACCTGTCTAAAACTTTAGCTCCTACACTTTCCCGGTGGGCGATGATTTGAATGACCGTTTTGATCACCCTCCACAACAAGTGACAAAAACTGGATGGAAACTGTATATTCATGTCAAGCTATAAAATTAATCGAAGAACAAAAATACAAGCCCCATTTCTCTCAAAGTTGTGCTCATAATGTGCAAACAACCTGTGTTCAATTGGTTTTATTTGGGAACTTGAACTCTGTATTTAATGACTGTTTGGTAATGGAGCATGTCCTCTTTGTATTACAGTGTTGTGCGTCTCCTATTGTTCAAACACTACAGACTGTCTCACTGTCGCCCAGGGTGTTTATACTTTTAGCTAAGAGAGACAGATTTTTTAGTAATTTTTGAGTGGGAATAGACAACTAACATGTGTGCCCTGTCACAAAAAAGGCTGAAATGGCGATAAAAATGTAATTGTGATCATACTTTTAACAATATGCTATTTTGGTGACATTGTCCTGTTGTGATTTAGTGTGTTTCTGTTTAATATAGGCCTAGGCTCAAAAGTTTGATTGATTAATATGTTTCTTTTAGTAGTAGTAGTAGTAGTA